>APFE031713346.1:4408-18325 GCA_000404065.3 Pinus taeda | reverse complement strand
GGATCGATGATTCCGCCAAGATGATTTAATTCAAAACCCTAGGAAAACTAACGAGAAAGAACCCCACTCAAACTAAATGAAAACAAGATCTAACAGGGTAAATGTGAACGTGGCCAAATAAATTTTAAGACACAGGAGCAAAACTTGACCTTTTCATCCTTAAAGAGTCAAGAAAAGGATAAAAATATGGCTCTAGTCGCCTTCGAATATTTAATAAGATTGAAGTGACAAGTGCTCAGATGGACCTTTTCTTTTAGGGAGTCCGAAAAGGAACGAAAGTGACTATTCTGCAGAACTAGGCAAAAGGTTTACCAAACAATCCGTAAAACTGCATATACACCTTGGCAGTCATATGAAAACTAAGGACTTTCCATACGGCAGTCAATCTTCCCGAATGTTGTGTTCGGTGCGTTACGGTTTTCAAGGCGACAGACATGGCTTCCTAGGGATATAGGATGATAACCTAGTGGGGTTTCCCAACATATACTCGATGGTACATGGGAGCACAATTCCGTACTAGATCGCTATTGTCGCAGATGGAGGAATTAGCCAACCTTGAGCGAGAACAATAGTGAGTAGGTTTAACAACGCCGGAGCACGACTCCAGCCTAGACCTCTAATTAATGAGCGTTATGTTCCAATGCGTTGTTAGATTTATCCAGTTCATTTTAAAGTTGATCTTGAATTATGTTTCAGTTTTCAAGCCTTACCGTATGTATACAACAAAACCTAGGATCCAACTAAAATGAATGAAATATCCTTTTACTTCAATGAAAACCTACCTACGGGAGGGTAGAGATATCATTCCCAAACCAAGAACCAAGATAAGCAAACGAAATCACACAATCCATACAGACATCAATTCCTATAGAGCATGGGTACTACTAATGAGAGATTTTATCATTCGCTTTCCAATATGCAACCTTGAAATGCAAATTCAATTTCACTTTCGCACACTAAATGAATGGAGTCCTTTGATTTTTGATGTTTTTTTTTCAAATTCAAAGAAGCAAACAAACAAGTGTAAAAGATCTGGTTGATCCAAATAATCGTGATCTATGTTCGGTAGTGAAAAGAAACTGAATCAATACCAAAGATTGGTTCAGTAATTGTCACTAAAAATCAACCAGAAACAAAGAGTGAGGAAGGTTCAACCAAACCAACAAGAAAGTTGTAAACAAATCTTGAGCAAACCAACAATCAAGACAATTGATTCAAGAAACTTGAAATAATGAACTAGGTCACACGGGAAAAAAAGCAAGATTCATTCAACGAAGCCAAATAAGGAGTGCCTTGACCATAAACAGTGAAAAACAAATGACTGAGCAAGTGAAAAAGCAAGGGATCAAAAGGACTGGAAAACTTAGGAGGCAGAATTGAGAAAATCAATTCTACAGGTATCGTCGCGGGGACAACACTAGCAACTAGCGCTGATGAACAGCTAGTTGTAGCAACAGGGCAACGTCATCGCGGAAGTACACGTCTTTCCCGTGATGGACCAATTTCACAAGTCGTCGCGACTGTGTGACGTTATTCAGCGACACACAAGATTTTACAAAAGAGTGAGTGCGACGTCAGCGTGATTGTTAAGCTATGTTCCGCAATGATGTAAAAAACAATGGCAAACGAGCCAAAAACTCCTAAAAAGAAACCAGCCAATCCAACAGACAATAGAGGGACCTCCTAGATCGATCTGGGTGACCCAAGAGACTGATAATTAATCCCCACAAAGAGATACCAAATCAAAATCGAAACAAGGGTAAAGAAAAGAACATAGGAGAAGATCCCCAACGGAGTCGCCAATTTGTGATGTAGGAAAGTGTTCCCTCTGCAGACAGAGGAAACCCCTCTAGCCCTAGAGTGGGTCTAGTCACAAACAAGGACAGATCAACAATAGATTTCCTTAAACAGTCAAAGTTGGAGACCTACCTCAACTAGTGGTCGATGGGGTTCCGTTGCGCTACTCCAGCTTTCGCTTCCTTCTCCTCAATGAGTGATCAACCTGAAACAATGTAAAGGAAATACAACAAAGCACATAACCAGAAAATGAAAATGATCTATTTACTCACAAAGTCAAGAAGTCATGAGCTATCAAGTAAATTACATACAAGACATAGGAAAACATCATTGATTGCATTAATAATGAAATAAGAGCAAGCTTACAACCGGATTCTTGACATCGCAAGCCTTCTCAGAGGGATCCAACCAGCATGTTCTTCAAGCATTCACTCTTTGAAGATGGATCTCCCAACATACAAAGTCTCTCTCTCTCACTCATAAGTTTTACATTAAGTCAAGGGCACTTCACAACCTTCCACAAGCTATCACCACTCTCACACTTGTTCACACACACACCAGCTATCTATCAAACTCAAAGCACTAACAACATTGCTCAATCCAAGAATTTACCAACTAGCTGATCATAACAAAGGTGAGTGTTTAAATAGGAGAAGGAGCCCCCATGAAAGGTGGAAGAGAGAGCTTATCACCAAGGAAGGTAGCACAATTGACGGAACTGCCATGCCAGAGAAGGAAGGGTGACACAAACTATGCCAACAACCAGGTCTAGAGTCATCCAGAAGGCCGACTGTTGGAACAAATTCACCCAATCTGAATCATCATGGGTACATAACATATCCTCAGTGCTGACATCGCTAGTAAGCAATGTAGCCAGTCAGATCATCACCAAAGATATCAAATAGCCTCGCGACGAGGCATGAAATCGAACCATCACAGGAAACATATGTACTTTCACGCTGGCAGCACGGCTGGACCTGTTTATGAGCACTGAGGCAGATAACTTAGGAAAAGTGGGTCAATTGGCAGCATAAGAGAGCATTTGTTCAATATGAGCATGTTTGACTTGGACACATGACACAGTAGAAGGACTAGGAGTGAAGGTAGTGACAAATTACTGTGTAACACTAACACTATGCACATGAAGCAAATGATGAGAAATTGTTTTCTAGTTATGAATTTGAAATTAGCACAGCAAAACTAAAATTCAACAACAGATCAAGTTGGTATTAGAGCAAAGGTTATTTGCTTGATTTGCTTGAGTTTTGTGCAAGTAGGGTTTTAATGGTTGCAAATTTGTAACGTTTACAAGGTTAAAGTTGCAAAGAGGAGAAGGGAAACTATTGGTTGCAAGTCCTGAGGTTATGACCAGAAGAAGGAGAGACACAAGGCTACAATCTCCACCCAGAGTTTCAATCCCCGTTGCACTTGAAGCACCTCTAGTTTTACATTCAGTTGAGATTGAGGAGGTACAAGCAGTAGCATAAGCTAAGCTTGAATCCAAAGCCATCATGTTTGGAGAAAGAGAGACTGAAGGTATTTCAGAAGAGGAAGCATTCAAGAAATATTTATATGATATAACTGACATGGTTAGAGTCCTCTATGAAGAGAGGAATGCTAGGATGGATGGAGAGAGTTCTAAGTCTCCACATGGAGAGGGAAGCTCCGAAGATAAAAACAATGAAAAGAAGGATTCAAAGGGTAATGGAGGAAAGCCTCCTCCATCTCCACCATCTTCATCATCTTCCTCATCATCTTCATCATCCTCATCATCACAAATAGCATAATCTTCCATTTCCACCACAAAAAATGTTCATACTCATTCACAAACCCCAAAAGGAAAAACTCCCTTACTCAAATTGGACATTAAGTTTGAACTTCCCATGTACAATGGTGAGGTAAATGCAGAGAATTTAGATAATTGGATTTGACAATTGGAGGTTTATTGCAGAATTTAGAACCTTCAAGAAGATGACATAAAGACCCAACTGGTTTCATTGAGGCTAGAAGGAGTAGCACTATTTTGGTGGGAAGAAAAGACTCAAGAGGAAATGTGAATTCATGGTAAGATATCCATTTCTTGGGTTGAATTTGTTTCTTCAATTAAAAGACAGTTTTATCCTTTAGCCTACATGCAAAAGCCATTATGAGTTGGCAAAACTTTAGGCAACTCAAGCGCCAAACAGTTCAAGACTATACCCAGGAGTTTAGGAAAAGGGCTTTGTTGTTAGGAGTAAACTTAAATTCCAAAGATACTCTATTGAAATATATTGGGGTTTTACATTCCTACTTAAAACACACTATCCTTATGTTCAATCCAATCAATTTAGATGAGGTATGTGTGCAAGCCACACACCTTGAAGCAAGAGGAAAGAAAATTTAGGAAGAGGGTAGTAAGAAGAAGCCATTCAAGGGTAAGGAGAAAGAGAAGGGTGGAAAATGGAAAGGAAAGAAGAATGCAAGTGTAAAGAAAGAAGGGGAGAAAACTATATGCAAACATTTTTCCAAAGAGGGGCATGATGAAACCCACTGTTGGAAAGTACATCCTGAACTAAGGCCTAAGAAACCAAACAATAAGGGGAAACAAAAGACGACTGCTACCACACAACATGATCTTGGATCCGATTCCGGTGATGAGACCAATATTACGGCCATGGTCACAAAGGGAAAGGAAGCTATAACAAGCACTAATTCCTCACATAGGCACAACAACACTCCAAATGAAGAATCAAGGATAGAGTTGTTCCATGTAAGGGTAATCTCAAACCATACAAAGATTGATGCATTATTTGATAGTGGGTCACAAGTGAACTTAATTTCAGAAGACTTAGTCAAAAATATTAACCTTGAAACTATACCTCATCATAAGCCATATCCTTTGGGTTGGATAGTTAATAATGCAAATTTACAGGTTACAAGGAAATGCTTATTCAGGTTTGCCGTTACTGCAAAATTTATTGATGAAGTTGAGTTAGATGTGGTTCCGGTTGACATCTCATGATTTATTTTGGGAAGCCTATATTTGTATGACATGAAAGTGGTATTTTATCACCATGAGAAAAAATATCAATTTCTCAAGGATGGAGTAGAGTATATTGTGAGAGCCAGTCACAAAAAGTTAAACATTTATTTGATTAATGCATGGCAGATGAAGAGGCTGGTAAATGCAAGTAAAAATGTTGTGCTTCTCATGATCAAGAAAAAATAATGATATGGATTATGAATATTTTGAAGGTTGTGATGATAAGTTAAATATGATTTGTTTGATGTGGTAAGAAAGCATGGCTAGATTTTTCAGGAACATGAGATACAGCTGCAGTAGGATGTTCCACTTCCAAACATTGGCATGTATCGCATGTCGATCATGGAGAGCATGGAAATCAAGAAGAAAATTCAATAATTTTTTAACAAAGGTATCATATTCCCATCTACTTGCCATGTGGTCCACCAATTGTCTTGGTGCCAAAGAAGGACAGGACTTGGCGCATGTGTGTGGATTTTCATGCACTGAATAAGATAATAGTAAAGAATCATTATCCACTCCCAAGAATTGATGATTTTCTTGATCAATTGAGGTATGCAAATTATTACACTGAGTTATACTTACAAAGTGGTTATCATCAAGTTAGAATAGTTGAAGAGGATATTTGGAAAACTGCATTTAAAACTAAACAAGGATTGTTTGAGTGGCTTGTTACGCCTTTTGGTCTTACCAATGCTCTAGCTACTTTCATGAGAGTTATGAATGATGTATTGAGACCATTTCTAGATGATTGTTTCATTGTTTACTTAGATGATATTCTCATATTCAGCAAATCCAAAGATGAACATGTCATGCATGTGAAAAAAGTACTTGATGTCTTGAGAAAAGAACAGTTAATTTTAAAGATGTCAAAGTGTGAATTTGACAAGACTGATTTAGTGTATTTGGGACACATTGTTGGAGGAGGTGATCTAAACATAGACCCCTCTAAGGTTGAGGTCATTGTGAATTGGCCCAAGCCCAATACAATTGCAGATGTAAGAAGATTTCTAGGGGAAACACAATATTGGAGGAAATTTATTGCTAATTTTTCTTCCATTTGAAGCTCCACTACATGCATTGACTAGTGTCAAGAAAGTCTTCCATTGGGGAGATGTACAACAAAATCATTTGATTCTTTAAACCAAAATATCATTTCAGCACTGGTATTGGCTCTTTCGGATCTTAGACAACCATTTGAGCTTCAAACAAATGTTAGTGATTACACCATGGGAGCAATTCTCATGTAGCATGGTAAGCCCATTTCATTTCATTTTGAAATTTTTAATGGTGGTGTGACTAACTATCCCACATATGACAAATAACTTTATGCATTGGTACAAAGTGTTAAAAAATGGAAACGCTACTTGATGCGGAAGGATACCATTATCCATACCGATCTTCAACCAATGTAGTACTTACAGTCACAGTCAAAGTTGTAGCAATCACAACTTCAAATGGATGGGTTTTCTACAACAGTTCTATTTGGTTATCAATTACAAAAAGGGAATCTACAATAAGGTAGCTGATATGATTTCTATGCCTATTGTAAATTCATCTATTATACTCAACCACAATTATGTTTTGCATGAAGTTACATTGAGCAATATGCATATGATAATGACTTTCAAATGCAAATGCAAATATACTCTATTGTTAATGTTGAGAATTTGAGATTGTTTGAGCATCCTTCGATTGATGATCAAGGAGAGCATGTTCAACTGACATTAATAGATGACTTCTTGCAAGAATATCTTGATGAACTTCTCTTGATGAACTTTAGCAAGATCTTACTTGATAGAAGAACCAGAACTTCAATGAGAGGGAATGTCGTATACCTTCAAGTGGGACGCAAGGGACAAAATCCTTCTAAGCCCAAATGGATGAAGATTGAAAAGGTGAGGGAGTTGTACCATCACTTGTTGAACAATTGATAGTATCTTTTGGGGTCCAAAAGGCTTCTAGTGGGGAGGAATGATCAGGTCATCAGTATTTAGCTCAAAAATTGAAGTTCTCATAATTGCGCAAACACTAAATGACCGCGTTCATCTCAGCAATATGGTCCTAATGCAACTCATTTCACTCAAAATGGTGCTCGTATGAGAAAGATAGAAACTTTGTTTGCTTTTCCAAATAGAAGAATTTTGCAAAAAAAATTATAGTCAATACCCAGTCAGCAGTATGTACTACTGACATGGCAAGTGATTTTTTAGGTCAAAATTTGGGTCAACAATCAATGAGGACATGCCATGTGGCACTTTATGATTGGTCGATAGTTTGATGTGTTAGCTTTTTTGTATTGGCTATCGGATGACCAATGAGAAGGTAATGTGTGGCAAGCCCAGAGGCCACAACGTGTCCCTCCCCAAGGACCTAGCAAGTTGGCGTGCAGTGGCAAAATTTTAATTGGAAGGTTGGCGAAGTCGAACCCGTGACCTAGCCCACACCAGCACTAAGGTCTACCGTTATGCCACAACGGTATCACTTAAAAAACAATGGGCATACTTTCTATTTAAAGAGGTAGCATGTGGTAGTTGGGAGAGGAGAGGGCCAGCCCCCTCCGCATGTGATTGACACCTCAAAACTGAAGGGTAGTTCTTAACACTAATTGCGAGTTTAATGCGCTAAGTGGGGATTAGCATTAATCAAAACATGCTTATCCCTTAATCAATCGTGGATTAAGTTGGCAGTGGTTTTAGCAGGCCCGATAAATTCGACGCTGCTCCAATTTTGGTGGGGCTAACTATAGTTTCTCTAGATTTGGTGGAGTTTTCCTAGGGAAAATTGAAGAGACCATAAATTTTGCAAAATTCGACCATTTTTGGCTTAGAAAGAGTCATTCGTAGATGATTTGGATGTTTTGAGCACATTGAAGTAGGTTTGAGAAGCAGCAGAGCATTGCAAACAACACTTTTTTTCCATTTTGAGCTAATACAGAGGCCTAACCCATGGAAGCTGGACCAAGGAGATGTAGCCCAGGAGGGATGAACTTGTTCAAAACATTGTGTTAAATGTTCATTTTGATGGTTTGTTGTATATTTGTTTATTGTTGTTCAACACTTCATTTACATGCTATTTTTCTCATGAATTTGACATAAAACATAACAAATTTACCTGTTACATTCACAAACACCATAAGGAAACCTATGCACATGAAGAAAATGATGAGAAATTGTTTCCTAATTTTGAAGTTGAAATTAGCACAACAAAACTAAAATTCAACAACAGATCACCTCCACTACTAGGCACAAACATTTTGCCTTTTTTAATGATGACTTCTTACTGAAGTGTTGGATCTTCTTCATGCAGAAGAAAGATGAGACATTCTCCGAGTTTGTAGGATTCAAGGCACTAGTTGAGGGGATTGACTATCAGGATACCTTTGCTCCTGTAGAAAGGTACTCATCCAATAGATCAATTCTTTCTTTGTCTATGCATATGGGGTAGAAGATCCACCAGATGGATGTAAAAACAACATTCTTCGATGGATTTATTGAGGAAGAGGTGTACATCGAGAATCTAGAAGGTTTTAAGACTTTTGAGCGAGAGTCTCATGTGTGCAATATGTCAAAAGCAAGCACCCCATGCTTGGTACACCATGATCGATAGCTACCTCACCAGTTTGGGCTTCACCAAAAGTGAAGCGGATGCAAAGCTCTATCATATTTTAGTAGAAGGTAAATGGTTGATTATTGTCTTATATGTTGATGACTTGATTTTAATTGGTGATGAGCATATGATCAAATATTGCAAGGAGGACCTTGCAAGGGAATTTGAAATGAAGGACATGGGTCTCATGAGCTAGTTCATTAGATTGGAAGTATGATAAGGTGATGGGGAATTGTTTGTCTCTAAAGTCAAGTATGAAAATGAGATACTACAGAGGTTTTACATGGAGATTTGCAAACCCATGGAGACACCTCTAGTGACCAACTGGAGGAAGGAGGATGCCACTTCAGGTGAAGAAGTGGATGCTACCAATTATCAGTAGCTTGTGGATCCACTGATGTATTTTGTAAACACACGACCAGACATGTGCTATGTAGTCAACCAGCTAAGCCAAGCTATGGTTAGGAAAACCAAATTATTTGGAGGGCAACTAAGCATGTTCTATGATACCTCAGAGGGACTACCCAGTTTGGACTATGGTACAGATGGACAAAGGAAGTGAACCTATGTGGCTTCACAGATGTAGATTGGGCGAGAAGTCCATCAAACTAAAAGAGTACATTAAGTGGACTTTTCAGTGTTGGGTCCATAATGGTTTTTTGGTACAACATGAAGTAAAGATCTATGGCACTCAGCTTGGCAGAAGTATAATATATGGTTGCAAGTCAAGCAACATGTGAGGCGATTTGGATGAGAAAGGTACTTGTTGGATTGTTTGGTCAGATGATGGATCAAACTGTGATCTACTATGATAATCAGAGTTGCATCAATCTCTCTGAAAATCTTATCTTTCGTGATTGTTCCAAGCATATAGATATATGGTATCACCATTTATAGGACAATGTACAAAGGCGAATAATGTTGTTGCAGTACATTTCGATAGAGGAACAAGATGTTGACATTTTGACAAAGGCCTTGCTAAGAGGGAAGTTCGATTTCCATAGGTTCAGGATAGGGGTGGTTGATATTCACTTTCTTGTTGAGAGGGAGTGTCGAAAAATGTAGCAAGAAATTCTCAATTTGATTTTGCCTTGATTAAATTGACAAAATTTGAATTTCCACATCAGTAGACAACTTTGATTATGTTAACTTGTGTGACATGTCTTGTGTCACCCAATTTACTCAGTAAATTCGAGTTGGAGGAGTCAGAGTTCCGTTCAGCATGTGTGATTGCTAATTTATAGCAAGTCAGTTATCTGAAGTTGTTTTCAGTTAAACTAGTTCCAACTTTTGGAGGAAAAAGTTGAAGATCAGTTAAGCAATGGGACTTCAGTCAAACTCAATGATCATCCAGCTAACTGATCAATCAACCCAAAATAGCTAGTGCATGTAGAAAATTTGAGTTACCCAGTTGAGGTGGATATTCCAAGGCAGTGTAATATAAGTTGTAGACTGGCCTTGAGTGTTCATGTGTTGCATGCAGTCAGAGGATCAACCTAAATGAATTGCACAATCAATTTGAGGAATTTCCTAAATAATAGAGGCCTAATTTCTCAAGGAACGACACAAGGAAATATGAGCTCAACTAGAGGCAAAATATGATTAAGTCTGGGTTAGAGCCTTTTAGTGAGCAGAGAGATAGGTTATGCACTTGCATAGTGTGGTCAGTTGAGCAAAGAAATTGTAATGCATCTCTATTCTTTTGATTTAATGCAAGCAAGCATTAGGGTTTTAGCAGTTTGCTTTAGGGTTTTAGCAGTTTGCTTTCCCCAGCAAAAATACTTATTGTGTGTGTGTCATTTCTTATTGCATGTCTAAAATTTTTGTTCTATATTGTGAATTTATGTCCACAAAGTAGTAGAGTAGGTTTTTGTCATGTGATTTTTATTAAAACTTCATGAGTAGTTGCAAATCTACATTGTAATTTCTACATAATATAAATAATATTACATATAGTCATGTATCTTATTAGTTGAAGGAAAGAACATATGTATACCCATATTATGTGTGCACATATAAGAACATTGAGTGTTATCATTATAATTTTGTTATTTGCTTGAATAGAGTATTCTCAACTACTTAGTATTCGATTAACTATTATGTGTGAACATGTAAGAACATGGAGTGTTAGCATTATAATTTTGTTATTTGCTTGAATAGAGTATTCTCAACTGCTTAGTATTCCATTAACTATTATGTGTGCACATATAAGAACATGGAGTGTTATCATTATAATTTTGTTATTTGCTTGAATAGAGTATTCTCAACTGCTTAATATTCGATTAGTTGTTATGGTTATAATTGTGAAAGTATAATTACTATTGTTAAATAATGAATCCATACAAGTGAGGATAGTTTTAGATAGAGGAGGAATAACCTGTTATATAATTACTATTTTCATTGATTGGTTTTGGCTTTCATAAAAAATAGATCAATTTAGATATATATGTATATTTTTTTTTTACTTTCACAATTTTGTTAAATTTATTTATTGTAAATATTTTCATTATCATTTTTTGAAAAGTAATAACACTCCTAAAATGTTAATTATAGAAAAAAAACACACTTCATATTGATTCTTATTCCAAATTTTATAAATTTAAAATTATATTATATTATTTAAAATTTTGAATTATTATTTTAAAATGATATTTCATTCAATTATATATTATATATAATATATAATATATCTAATTCTAAATAAAATTATACATCTTTATATAAAAAACAATTAATCAATATTAAATTAACTTCTCATTTTTATTATAAAAATAATCTAAATTTGAAATTAAATATACTCTCTATAATCTTACATTATACTTTTAAAATAATTATATTTTATTTATTTTATATCATATAAGATACATCTAATCCTAAATACAATATACATGTTTAGAATTAAATATACAATTTTGGCTTTATATTTAGATAATAGTTATAGGTGACATGTATTATATTATATTCGTAAAGGGAGGAATGTTGTAGTATGGTTTTTTTAAGATTTAAAATTGCTTTTTAAAAGCTAAGAATTTGAATTTTATATATAGTGAAATATGTTATATGGTTTAAGATTTAAAATTAGAAAGGAAGGAAAAATTATATTTTTATAAGTTATAATATATTATTTTATATAATATTTTTTTTATAAATAAATAAATTCAAATCACTACTCACTTTGTTAATTAAATTATAATAAAATTGGGAAAAAGAAAAAACATTTGGAATATTAAAAAGTTCTAATGGACACCCTCATTTGAGTTTTTTCTTTCCATGTGTTCGCACGGAAACGCGCGCGGAAAGGTTAATTTTGTTGCTATGTTTAAGGACGTGTTTTGTGCAAGTAGCTGATTTAATGGATTATCTTTGCTATATATGTTTATGGGGACATAATTGATACATCTACTTGAGAGGAAATGTTTATGAAGCGTATTAAATATGATATGGAGTACGGGTAAACTAAATTAAAAGTAGACATTATTGCATGGAAAACGGTTCAAATTGTTGGCTTGTATGGCTAGAAGCGTTTACAATTCCAGACTGGAGAAACAGGAGATGATAAATAAATAAATATGTGTACGCAAGAAGTGTGAGTGTTGATGGAGAAGGGGAAAGGGAAGCGAGAGCTAACAATGTTTCAGGCAAAGACTACCATAAAGAGGAATTTATTTTTCTTTTATACGTTAAAAGTAAAGGTAAGTCGTGTCCATTGGGGGGTGAGAGAGAGAGCAGGTGCAGGGTCACTGGTCAGTGAACTGCAGCGGTGCGATTCTCTTTGCGATGTGATGGTCGTTGTCGTGGTCGTGGACGATCATGCATGCATGCACGCATAATTTTAATAGGAAAAGACTCCTGCCTGCCTGCCTGCCACCACTTCTGAATCGATGTTTAATAACGCAAGAAAGGAGCAGATTCTGCGAGACATAATCATATTAACATATCTCTGCCCAGTTATACGGTAACAGGATCGTTAGGGCTACTTTATGCCGCCGCTCATTTTAATTATTCCGTCTGCGCGTGTATACAACCGCACCGCATATTCTATATGTACGCATTATAATAATGCCAACGTTCCGGCACCGGAGTCCCAGTTTCAGCGTTCGGCGGTGACCACACCAATTTATTTACTTCTTGTACGCGAACTGCAGAGGCCTGCGCTTGTCCCTTGGGGGTGGGAAGAATAAAGAAGATTCTTTAACTATTTATCTTTTACATTGAATGCAGAGGGGGAGAGAGAAATACGTACAACAGACTAGGTACAAGAACTCTCCAGCTTCGAGCGTTCGCTGCCTTGCCACGCCCTCACCAAGCCGAACCCTAAGCGTACCACTGCCCTCTGCCACCATACCTACTTCCACCACTTCCAGTTGTGTACTTGTGGTTCGGCATAAAATCCATCAACAACTGATTGAGACTTCCACTTGACAAAGTAGTTATAAATATAAATATTGATTTCGATGAGTGGTATTCCATCATTATTGTACGAATGAATGAATGTGTATGTGTATGTCCTTTTCCCTTCCCCACCTCTTCCGTGCGTCAGACGGCCACCCTGCGCCGAAAATCCATCCTGCACTACATTATAATATTTATATGTATATAAATAGGTGTAGTCAGCCTGCACGAAATTCTACGAGATGATTGATTGATTGCTTTGCAGACAGATGTTTAATAATGTCCATGTGTTTGAGAGGCTCGAGGGTCATTGCCAGTCTGCCATGCCAATGGCAATGAATGTTTGACCGAATCAAACAAATTAAATAGTAAGTTATCTGATATGATCTGCACAAACCGCCGACCATATTCATTCATTCAAATCAGGTCGTTGTCCGTCCCTTGCTTTGCTTTTTGTCAAATTGCACCAGTCCTACAAGTGCACCAATCCCTTCCTTTGCTTTTGCTTTGAGAAAAAAGGACGGAGTTGTTGGTACCAGGATTTTGTAGCCTTCCAAGTCAACCATCAAAAATCTATCATAACTTGTCTTTTCATCAAACCATTCCCCAGGAATCACACCAATTAAAAGGCTTTAACTCATCTTTTAATTAAGCTAAATTTGTTTTTTTATATTTATATATCATTTTGCTCACCATATTACCACCGCATGATGCGTTAAAACGCGTTAAAGTTTGATAGGATGACACGAAACTGCTATTTATTTTATTGAATAGTATTACATCGGAGAATGTAGCCAACTGGCTCTAACAATTAGAACTTTAGAGGCATAGTAGATATTATTTTCATGAAATAGATATCAGTATGAATCTATTTTAAATTTTGCTTGGAAAATGTGAGCAAAGGCGCTTTTATCTTTTTCTTTCTTTATGATTGTTTTCCTTTCGATTATAAATTCTTTACTAATTTATAATAATATATTCACTTTCGTTCATATGTTACTTCTTGAAATAAAGGTAAATCAGGGGATTTAAATCTCATTTATTTTTGTGATTAGAGTAAACTTAATTATCATAATAATTACCAATTAAATTGTTTC
>APFE031713345.1:162344-192393 GCA_000404065.3 Pinus taeda | reverse complement strand
TTAGTAATATTCTGATTTCTTGCTAATAGAGTCACTTGACTATAGAAAGAAACCATAAACTGGTGAGCAGTATGATATCTAAATGACAGAAAAATAAATAAGCAAATCACAACTTGGAAAAGACAGTGCTGAAATTAAACTTCAGAAAATGAAAGTTAGCAGGAAGGACAAGATGATCTCATATGGCAATAGTTATAAAAAAGATGAAAATTTTCCCAGGCTGCCTAAGAAAACCTGCAGAAAAGCACTGATCAGTTGACAGCTATAAGAAAACAGAGGTGAAAATATAAATAGTAGAAACATCAAACGGTATATTATGTACAAGATAATGATAAAAACAAAAACATAATAAAACTAAATGGAAACTTTACAAGGCTTCAGCGCGCAGGGGCCCTCTGCCACTTCAGCTAGTCAACAAATAGTCACACGGATAAGCTCAGAAAAGTCTTCTCATATATTTAAAACAACAACATATAAAAACAGTGGGGTGATAACTAACAGTTCAGAATTCACATATATAAACAGTTCATAATTCACATATCCCAAAAAAAGTTCCTTTACAGCGTTCATCGACGCGTTATTTATAATGCCAAAATACTAAAACTAGCCAACTAACTCCTACGCTATTAACTATGTTGCCAAAGACACGTAGATCCCTTCAGCCGAGATCTAGTGTAACTATCATTATGTCTATTAAATCTCTGGAGTGGTAGCTGTTGGATTCAGGTTACGGGAATGATCTCTAGGCGTGCTGGTGTCTTCGTAAGTTTAGGACTATGCCACGTAATGTTCACATGCTCAAAACAGAGATGTGCCACTGCTGAACTCCTTGGTTGGCTTTGTCCTTGACCTTCATTGACCATGACCTTTCATGGACGATTTGGCTGATTTGAAGGGACACGTTCCATGTATCCGTCACCTGGAGCTTACCCATGTAGCTTGTTTCTTCATAGGACACCTGTAGCACAATTTTTAACAAAATAGCTACGGAATCTTGTGCTGGCTGCGGAAACTGACAAGTTTCCGTAGTTGCATGAACAAAAACACTAAACCAAACAACAGTCATAAGCATAGTCAGAAAACCATAAAAAAAGTTATTTTTAGACTATAATGCAATGATGTAACAACTCGATGGATGAACTAAGTGGAAAAAGAAGGTTGAGAGGGTGTATAGGAAGGTGTAGGTTTGAGGCTCAACAAGTCCCTAAAAGTGTTTCTTCACTCCCTAAAGAAACAAGGTCAGTTGATTACATCATCTCCTAGAAGTTCTCCATAGAAAACTACTCAGAACCGGTCAAAAATCGACCATACAGAATGCCTAGTGCAGAAGGTGCGATGCATATCACCTACTCAGTGTAAAGGATGCGATGCATATTGGAAAGCCCTTCTGTAGGGTGCAATGGGCGAGAATGGACAAATGGCAGAGACAGTTTGTGAGGTGGAGGATCATAGAATCTTCCAGAAACTTCTCCTTTGACACTTGCCTCCCTGAATTCGCCCAGGGATGAGTAAGAGATCATCAGTCTCCAAGTGGAATCAAGAACTATCAGAGAGAGGACACTAATCAAAAACCCATAAGCTGACTCACCCCCCTACAATCATCTATATATGGATCCCCCATCACAGAGATGCAGGGGATGGAATCTTGTATCTTGTAAGGAAGTGTTGTTGGTTTCCTAGTGCAACACCATAGTGTTGGGTGATCTAAGCTTTACATGAGGTGAAGAAGGGCTTTCTTGCTGGAGGATGATGCTGGGTCAGAACAATTGGTTGTAATCCTCTTTGCTATTCTTGATATTAATAAAGCTATTCAAGTTTTCCTCCTCGTTATTGTATGCTTGATGATATATGCATTTGTGTGGCCAATACATATCTGGTCCTGTATTGCTTATGTTTGTAGATCTCTGTTCTTCGATAGTATTATGCTGCTTTGATTCCACAGGTTCTCTTTGAAGCTGGGTAGACGAAGAAGAAGCGGAAAAGATCTATCAGAAAGGAGAGGAACCGAGCAAGGAACCAAGCGCGAGACTAAGGTTGGTGTCCTTTGTTCCCCTCTTATCTACTTCTCATAAAAGAAAGTGAAAGTAGTTTTAACTTGTTTGTTTCTAAGATAGCTACCAGTCTTAGTGGGATTAGCAGCTCCAAGTGGATACTATTCCTGATAACAAAATGGCAACTCCACTGGGGGGCGAATAGATTGTTTGCTAGTCTATATTTGTTTGTTTTATAAAATTATAGATGGAGCCTAAAGTCAAGCCAGCTAGCCTTTGAACTGCATTTGCTATGCAAGTGCAAAGTAGATCAATGTTTCTTCAGTCTATCTCCGGGTTTTGTTTATAAATTGAACAATCGATCTACAAACACTCTAATTTCCCTAGTGGTTGCTCTAGTAACCTCATTAGATTAACCCCTGTGATTTATATTTACTGAACATCACTTGCTCGGTCTAAATCCCTGAACTGAACTGGAAATTGTGACCAAAGACCGAGTAAAAGTCTCACATTGGTACCATCGCACCCTCTCTTCAAGGAAGTCTGTATGCATCATACCTCCCGTGTGAAATAGGTGAGATGCATACTGGATTCCTTGTGTAACAGGTGCAATGGTGAGAGAAGGTTAATTTTGCCTTCAAACTTTGGTTTTTCTTCACTCTCTTCAGCTCTATTAAGGAGTTTTGCTGTCTGTGGTTAGTATACCTCTGTGGAAATTCCCTCCCTTTCCATCATTCCGCCTCCATTGTGCAAAGAACTGTAAATGTTTTTATGTATTGTGCGCCATTTTCAGTTCTCTTTTACAAAGAAGTAGCGTAATCAAATTGTCGTTTCTTGATCTGAAAGTGTCACAAGTGTCATTTTCAGTCATAGAAGAGAATCCCATTGTTCTTGATAGTCGATTATACTGTTACTCTTGTATGTGATTTGAATTAGTAGTTTTTCAAGTGTCGAAAATAATTTTCAATTAGAAACTGCAAAGTTTCGTCGTTATCATCACTTCATTTTGAAAAGAAATTTGTTAGTATTGTCGCTTTGGAAAAATAATTCAGATTTGCACTCAGCATTCTTCTTGTCATTCACACATTAAGAAGGCTGAAAACAAATACATGCATGTGCATTTGCATTTAGACTGCTTATTGGTTTGGTCTAGGAGAGTGAATTTAGAGTGTGCTCTATGCTCTTTGTTGAAAGATCCTTAGTTCTCTTTCCTCAGTAGCTAGGATTTTCATTGCAAAAGAAGATTAAATGATTGTTTATCATCTTAGACTGCATTTTAGGAATTGTATATATACATCACGCGGTGAATCTGAAAGGAAAATTTCTTAAACAAGATCAAATATAAAATAAATTTAATGAACCTAAAAATGCTTTGGAACCTAACGCACAACATCTAGAAGTCTAGGCTAGAGACGTATTCTGGTGTCGTTAAAACTGGTAACTATCGCTTTCATTGATGGTTGGGTGCTTCCTCCTCTTTGAGACGACAAGTGCCAATACGGACTTGTTCTCCCACATACCATCGAGTATATATTGGGAGACCACAATAGGCTATATCCTTTATCCTTAGGAAGCCATGTATGTCGCCCTATCGATCGCAATGAATTGAACATAGCATTCAGGAAGATTGACTGCCGTACCATAAAAAGTATTCTACAGTTTTGCAATTGGTTTGGTAATCCCTCTATCTAGATTTCCATAGTAGTCCCTTTCATTCCTTTTCAGACTCCTTAAAGGAAAAGGTCCATTTAAGCACTTGTCACTTCAAGTTCATTAAAAATCGAAGGCGACTAGAGTCATCTTTTCTTTTTTCTCAACTCTTAAAAATTGAAAAAACAAGTTGTGTCAAAGCGTCTAAAATTCATTTAATTTGGAATAATTTTTCCCCTTTTTATTTTGAGTTGATCAAGTAATCCGCAATCATGGAAGAAAGTCAATCAAAACACCATCATTCATGGAGACTTATGAGTCAACTGTCGTTGACTCTGGAAACGAAGCTATTCTGGACAAAGCGAACTCGTTTGACCGGATCAAAGTCCCCTAGGTTAGTTGGAGCAAGTACTTCGACATCCTAAGAGACTCCAGTTACTCCGAACATTTCTAGTATCCCTGCCTCTACAGAAGAAATTCCGCAGCCACAAGAAGACATTACAACTGATCCTAGTGTGACGGTAAACACTTCTATCCCTGAAACAGTTCCATCTACAACTGATTTGGAAGGTGTTATTCCCCAAACATCTGTCGTTGCAGAACTTATACCTTCTTCAGCAACAGAATTTTTTTGGCCCTGACAGTCTCCCTCTTCCTTCTGGATTGATTGCCATAGAAGAGATTGTGGAATATCCTCCATCTAACGCTCCATCGCAATTTGGAGCTGGGATCACCCTATATCCCTCTTCATCAAGAGTTAGTCTCCCGCAATCGGAAGTTCCTGAAGAATCAATAAGGAATATTTTGGATAGGCTTAATATGTCTGAACAACCATCAACATCTAGGACTGTGTCATCTAACACAGCAGCGACAGAACTTCCTGTTGCTACTCTGACAATGTTCGCTGGCATGCCATCTGTCCCATCTAACAATTACTCGCTGGATGGAGTCCATCCAGGGCCTGTTTCAACAGTATGGGTTGTTCCCATTTGTTTGTCTGGAATAGTATCTGGAATCTCTTATGTTGAGTTTCAACAAATTGACCCTTCATAGTGTCAATTTCGGCAATCTGGTCCCCAAACACAAATCATTCCTTTAAGCACTGGATTACCGCTATATGGAGGGTCGTATACCCTTTCATTGTCTTCTTCGGGAGAACAACCATGCGAGAGTTCACAATATAATTTAGGTTATGTTGGAATTACATCTAGCGGTTGGGTGCCAATCCTGCCTCAACAACCAAGAGTTGTATACTCAAAACAACAATGTTTACCTATGTCAAATATCCCCACTACGTCGGCTATTGTGGTAGTATTGCAAGTACAAGCGTTGCCTGTTATATGCCAACCTCAGGTTTCTCAGGTCGTAATGCAACAACCTCTTGTCCCTATGACATGACCATAATCACTGACTAGTGGAATGACCAAGGTTCAAACAGGGATCATTATCGCTCATCTTGGTCAAACAGTCAGTACTGGAAAACAGCTCATGGCTTCACAACCATGGCTGGTGCAATACCAACAACTGCAAATCCAACAAGCTTACCAAGGATCCAAGCAACAAGTCTTTGCAAGTAATGGGAAGCCGTATATTCAAAATGGTTAATATCGATCATATCATAATGGTCATGCCCATCAACCTTACAAAAGTTACTAGCATCAAATGCATTATGCTGGTATTCAAAGACCAACTGCTCAGGCAATTCCATATTATCTTGGGTACACTTCGCCAAGCCTGAATCAACAGTTGCCTTTCATGGTGACTTTAGAGTTACCGGATCTAAATTGACTAACGAACGATCCAATTGCCTACGCCCCTTGGTGGTCGGCGATTCTATATAAACTTCCATCAGATATTCCTAAATTTAATGGAAATCCGGGTGAAGACCAGTCAAATCATGCGATGACTTTTCATCTGTGGTGTTCATCAAACACCCTCAATGATGATTCGATCAGAGTTTGCCTTTTTTAGCAAACGTTGACTGGTCTGGCAGCAAAATGGTATATCGAATTGTCGAGAGCTTCGTTTGATAACTTCACTACCCTAGCCACAACCTTTTTAACCCATTTTTAGTTACCCATAAGGTACGAAACATGAACAGAGCTGCTTACCAATTTCAAGCAAATGACGGCCACTCACATATCCGATCATATTCATGAGTGGTGATGTCGTTGTATAATGGTAAAAACATATGTTCCTAATCATCTATTGGCTGAATGGTTTATTAAGTCATTGTTACCTTCTACTACAGAAAATGTGGCAAAGGGAGGAGTCGTCACTGAAGAGCAAGTTATTGCTCATGCACAATATGTAGACTTGATATATACTCAGTCTTGCACACTCTACAATAAAATCCTTGATGCTCCTAGACTAGAATATTCCATTCCTCCCCCTCCTAAATCAAACAAAGACTCTCATGCTGGTGATAGCTTGATAGGTATGACTAGCACAAAAACCGCAAAGGCTACATTAAAGAAAGCTCATATGGTTTCAAGTCAAAATGAAAATGAAGAACTTCTCGCCTCAGAAGTAAATGTCGTGTCAACTGACAAAGGCAAAGAAACCAAGCAACTAGGAGGCAAGAAGAAAATAAAGGGAAGAAGAAGAAACAGGAGGAGTCGTCTCCTGAAAAATATTTTGCTAACCCTTTTGGAGATAGGAAAACAAAAAGTCCATGCCTTATATGTGATGAGGATCATTGGATGAGAGAATGTCCATATAAAGCTAAGCTTAGAAAATTCTTCAAGAGTTCAAAAACCTCAGCAGTATTGACTGATCTGTTTCCAAATCCAGGAACAAATCTGGTTGCTACCGACAATGCTTCCCCATCCCAAGTGCTAATGTTCTCTGTTTCAAAGCAGCAAAAAGATGCTTTTATATCGACGACTAAAGATTACGAGAATCCATAGATGTCGAACAACAAGGATAGTGATCAACCTAGTAATTTGACAACAACTTCACCTGAAGTTGTGCCACCCACCATCCCTAAACTAACGATAAAACTGCCAAAGGGAGTAGTACACAAATCGATGTTTAATCCTCGTGCCAGAGCAGCACAACATTATAATATAGTGCAGGATTTAGCCCAATCATTGTCCATGATGTCGACACTTGAGGTACTGCAAAATTGCCCCTCCCAAAGGCAGGCTTTATTTTCAGCGATAGGTGGGATTGACCCAACAGGTTCCAAACTTGTATCCCTTAATCACAAAGGATATGAACCTCAATTACCGGCTCAACTAGCTTTCCTTATTCAAGTGAAAGCCCTCAACAAAACTGTTCATCGAACAATTATTGATGAGGGGGCACTACATGCACTATGTCGATGAGTTGCTGGAAAACTTTAGGATCTCCAACCTTGTCTCAATCATCGACGACATTAAAATCATTTGATTGATGAACATACACCCCATATGGGATATTGAGTAACTTGCAAGTCAAAATAGGGGGAAAAACAGTAGAAATTGATTTTGAAGTTATCAACGGAAACCTCGATTACAACATCCTACTAGGAAGGCCCTGAATATACGCCATGGCTGCCATTGTGTCGACCTACTTTAGGAATATTTCATTTCCTTTCCATGGAGGAATTACAATCATCGACCAACAAACATTTATCCCCAACAATTTACAAGTTACGAGAAGCATTCTGATGGTCCATGGAAGCCCTCATTTGCTTCAAAATATCGGAGTAGGCCTACTAAAAGACCCTACATTAATGGGGACTTTTGCCCTACCGCCTCCAATCAATTTGGCAGAAGTGGCCAAGGTGGGAACCTGCAATATGATATCTTCTACTCAAAATATGTCAGAAAAGATATTAACATGGATCATCTGTAGGTATTGCCTCTAAGCCCAATAGAAATATTGTAGAAATCAACGTTTTCGGCATGGGAGGCTAGCCCAAATCAACGCTCATCAAGCGTTTGGATAGATAGGTTTAAGGAATATGGCACCCCTTCAGATCCTAGGTTGCAAATACATTCTACAGACGAAGGAATCGTTAAGTCAATGATGATTGACGGGACACCATGGGAAGATTACCACCATTGTTCCCATCTTTCGAACTATAAGGAGGATAATTACAGTGACCTTGACCATCCCTCAATTCTTGACTTTCTGTCAAATACTGTAAATACGCTGGATTCTGAGCGAAACCTATCCAATATTGAAGATACTATCGCCATAAATATCTTGACCAAAACATATGTTGTAGAGATATTCA
The DNA here is from genome assembly GCA_000404065.3 of Pinus taeda. NCBI lineage: Eukaryota > Viridiplantae > Streptophyta > Pinopsida > Pinales > Pinaceae > Pinus > Pinus taeda. The sequence goes on along the minus strand of APFE031713345.1, from coordinate 184,527 downwards.
TGTTGGAAAATCTTGTTCTTCTTCAGAACTAGAAGTATATAACACTGTCTTTCGTGAGTTTAGAGATGTCTTTGGTTGGTCATATGATGAAATGCCAGGCATTGACTCGAGCATAGTTGAACATGAAATTAAGATGTATCCAGATGTCAAACCGGTACGACAACGGCTTCGGCAAGTGCACCCCAAGGAAGTCACTGCCATCAAGGCGGAAGTTGAAAAACGCATCCATGCTGGTCTTATTTATCTGGTTCCTCTAACCGATTGGGTATCGAATATTGTTCTTGTGATGAAGAAGCAAGGAACAATTAGATTGTGCATTGATTATATGGATGTAAATCAAGCTTGTCCGAAAGACAACTACCCTACACCCTTCATTAACCAGATAATTGATGAATGCACCAGATGCAAAATATTTTCATGTATGGATGGATTTTCCGAGTATAATCAAATAAATATCCACCCACAGGACCAGTCAAAGACTACATTTATTTGTCTGTGGGGCACATTCGCATATCGCAAGCTACCCTTTGGTTTAAATAATCCAGGGGAAACATTTCAGAGAGCAATGAATTATGCTTTCATGACATAAAGAACATCGTTCAACTATACCTCGACGATCTTCCATCTCACTTGTGAAAGCGGACCAATCATCTGCAGCATTTGAGAGAGATATTTCTACGTTGTCGACACTACAAGATACAACTCAACCTGCACAAATGTGTGTTTTGTGTCAGTTCTGGTCGTTTACTTGGATTTTTGTTCTCAAAGGACAGGATTCGTCTCAACCCATGTAAGGTTCAGGCAATCATTGACTTGCCTCCACCTTCAAATTTTCTTCAGATTCAGAAACTCGAAGGGAAAGCAAACTTTCTAAGGGGTTCTTTGCAAATTATGCCGAACTTGCTAAAGATTATACTCATCTATTGAAAAAAGAATTACCCTTCATTTGGGATTAGGTCACACAAGCTTCCTTTGATGCTTTAGAACAATCCCTAATGAAAGCGTCATTAATGTATGCTCCTGATTATCAAAAAGACTTTAACCTGTATGTAGCTGCAGTGGGTACAACCATAACGATGGTTTTAGTTCAAGAAGATAATGGAATTTAACATCCTATATATTATTTAAGCCAAAACTTAAATGACACGGAAATGAAGTAATCCTACATTGAAAAGCTGGCTCTCGCAGTTGCTCAAGCGATAAAGAGATTTCGACACTACGTCCTCTTCAGAAAAAATACCATTTTATCAGATTGCAACCCCATGACTTATATATTGTCGTGATAGTTGCTGGGGGGGAAATATTCAAAATGGATAGCGATTTTACAATAGTTTGATCTGGAATTCAAAAAATCCAAATCAAAGAAAGCCCTAGTTTTCGCAGAGTTACTATGTGATCTACCATTGTTGTCCAACGATGCAACATCTCAAGAAGCAATTGTGGATGAAAATTTGTTTCTGATATCTTCAAGCAATCTGTGGCACAAAGATATAATTATCTATCTCCAAACCCAAACATATAACTCTAATACCTCACGCTCAGAACAACGACGAATTTGATACCAAGCAAAAGACTACGTGATCGTCGGTGATACTCTTTACCGTCGTGGTGTCGATACAGTTCTGCGGAGGTGCCTTACCCATGAGGAGGCCGAAAAAGTCCTGAATGATTGTCATTCAAGCACATGTGGGGGGCATCAATCTGGTTATGCTATGACACAAAAGATTTTACGAGCAGGATACTTCTGGCCAACAATGTTCAAAGATTGCATAACCGCGGTTAGAAGTTGCCATGCTTGTCAAATCTTTGATAGCAAAACCAGGAGACCACCCGCACCTCTACAACCAGTAGTTGTTGTTGGGCCATTCACCAAATGGGGCATAGATTTCATGACATGTAACCTGACCTCGGCCGAGCGGCATGGGTATATCATAGTCGCAGTAGAGTATTTTACCAAATGGGCTGAGGCGATGCCTACATTAAACAACAGCGACGAAATGGTTGCCATTTTCTTTTTCAATCACGTAGTCTCTAGATTTAGCATCCCACAGGCCATAGTCACAGATCATGGATTGCATTTTCGCAATCACATGATGGTTGAGTTGGGTGCCAAATTAGGACTGTCCCATGACAGCTCTACTCCATATTATCTGCAAGCTAACGAACAAGTTGAGGCAATCAACAAGGTCCTGAAGTGTATGCTGCAAAGGATGATTGGAGTCCATAAACGGAGTTGGCACCTGATCTTGTAGTCGTCCTTATGGGCATACTGGACATCGATGAGAAATGCAACCGAGTTTACACCTATTCAACTAGTGTATGGCCTAGAAGCAATCTTGCCTATTCGGTGTGAAATCTCGTCCCTCAAGCTCACGATCGACCTTCTCCCCGGAACATCAGAAGAAGAGGCTCGTCTCTTGGAACTAATCCAATTGGATGAAACCTGTCATGATGCAGCTTTGGCTAATGAAGCCCATAAGAAATGACTCAAAGCGCAGTTCGACAAAAATGTCAAACCTCGTGGCTTCTCAGAAGGCGACTTGGTCTTACTTTATGACCAGGAGTCCAATAACTTGGGAGCAGTTAAGTTCAAGCCATTATGGATGGGTCCCTATATTGTTAAACGTGTATTAGCAAAAGGAGCCTATGATTTTATGGATTATGATGGGATCCCACTAGTACAACCCCACAACAGGTTGTACCTCAAGCATTACTATGCTTAATTCAGTGTAGTAATCCCTATGCTTTTGTTACATTTTTGTTTTCACTAAAGGTAATTGTTTTGGTTGGGTAATCCACTTTTTGCATTTGTTGCAGATATCGAACCTATTGGAATCATTTGTTGGATATGTCGACGGAGCGAGTCATAGTTCGTAGAACCTATCTTTTGTGGCCTGGGCCATCTTTGATCCCAGTGGCGAGTTAGTGAGTTTCAGAGGGGTATGTATTGGTCAGTCGAAAAACAATATAGCTGAATACAACACATTGATATAACTCCTCTTTGATGCCATTGCACATGGCATATGCTGACTTGTCGTTAGGCTAGACTCACAACTCGTCATTCTACAACTCACTAGTATCTACTCTGTATGGAATCCAGCTATCTATCGCATGTTCCTAAGGGTCAGGATTTTGAAAAGACAGTTCGATTGCATTCAATATCAACATATTTCCAGAAATTTAAACACATTAACAGACTCATTGGCAAATTATGTTTTAGATAGACATCATATCAATATTTGCAATAGGATCATGTAACTTAACCAAAGTAAAGCTCCGAAAATAAAAAAATATATATATATATAACTATTTATGATTTACACATAATGTTCTGTAACCAAGAAAAAATCGGTCAAATGACCCAAAACTCAAAATGCTAAGGGGAACCCTAGTCTAATGATGTTGGTGATAACAAGTCACCGCCTGTGCAATCATGCGCAAAAGCCTAGTCCATTGACTCGGCACGCCAGTAGTATGTCGCTGCAACCGCAGAGGCAACTCATCGGTCTTCACGTCTAGAATACCAAGGGTGAGACCCTCGACCTGATCCTGTAATGATGAAAGAGTCTCAGCCATGTCAAGGTCACGGAGGATGGCCCTCCCCACAGCCTCCCCTGCCGGAGCGGCAGCTGGTTCTCTCCGACGTAATGCTGGTCGAACTGGTCGAATATCTACATGAGCACATGAGTTTTGATTATTCTTGATCAAAAAAAGCATAAGAACATTATAAAAACAATAAACAGAGATATGGTCAGAGAATTTACCCATAGCACCCCACTACTCACCAGTCGGCAGCACCAAATCCGGGTCACCCCGGAAATCCGTGCCAGTGTATGGAAACTTGGCGTAAACCATCTCCTGACGGTTGAACCACTCAAAGAAGGTATCAGAGAAAGAAATCTAAGGTTGGCCAGCATGTTGGGATATGAGTTCGACCCATCTCTGCATCCGTGGCTCAGTCGGTGTAGGTAAACCAAGTGAGATGTACTGCGGCTGCATCAGTGGGATCTTCTCCAAAGCGAAAGTGGTCAAAATAGAACCATAACAAAAATTCTTGGATCTCCTGCTTTTCACCTTCGTTAGTTGTTCTTTCATCACAGAGAGTATTGCATCACACCAGTTGAACACCTTTTGTTCAAGGCATTCCAAGGCGTACTGCATATAAGACCTGTTAGCTATATGAAGAGCCGCACTACCAGCCAGTCTAGAAAAAGCAAACATAATGGTCCTCAAGGGCTGGTCAGTGACATCTCGGATGTTGATCTTTCTGTTCGTACTTGGCTGAGATCCCTCTCTACAGTGTCGGCGAATGTACTCTCTCACGGGTTCACCCCCGCGGGCAGAACCTAATAATGAGAGAGGGGCACCATGCCTCGATAAACCAGTCAAAAAATAGATGTCCACGACAGTCAAGGGGATAGATTTGCCCCTAATCTGGAACACCTGGTTGTTGGGATCCCACATGTCCAGGAAATATTGCAACAAGTTGTTTTTTTGCCTCATGCTAGAAATGCGGAAAAACTTCAACAGGCCACAGTTCTAAAGTGCAATCACTGTACCCGGATCATGTAAAGAAACTTTGTCCTCTTCCTCATGCTTGTGTTCTCACCATGTAACAACCATTTTGCTCCGATGAATCTCTGAAAGATAAACAAGAGAAGAGTGAGGGTCCTGATTTGGTAGAAACAGGAAAAAATTCCATGAGAAAACAGTGCAAAAGTTTCCTCCTTGCGTCCATCGCACCCCAGTAGTGTACTGGGAGCGATGCATATTGACTGGCCAGTGACAAGACCAATATGCATCACACCTTTCGATATAGGAAGGGTGTGATGGGGCCAAGGCGAATTGTTCAAAACCCCATAGGCTCAACAAAGCAGGGAGACATGCTCAAAACTCAAAAAGGAAAGAATGCAACTGAAGAGCACAGGTTTGGCTCCTATCTAGTCCAGACGGTGCCAAGAATCATCCACAGAATCTCCTGGAATCAACTAGTGAAAATCAGGGGGGAAAACACCTCCAGAGCTCCAACAAACCAAGTTCAAATGAAATGGTAAAATGAGAGGTAAAAGTCACTTCTAAATTACTATTCACGTAATTCGAGTAAGGTGTTAGTGTTTTTAAATCATTTATCAAGCATATGTTTTCATTTCTAATCGATTTGATGAAGCAATTGAACAGGTAGTATGGCTATTGAAAGAACAAAGTGCTAACGGTGAATCATACAATCAATGACCATTATCATGAGCAGTTTTTATGTGGAGTTCAAATTCGTTAAAAATTAAACATAATCAATGAGCAAATGTTTCCCCCAAAGTTTAAGGTCATTAAAAGTGAACCAATTTCCGGTAAATGACCTGTGAATGCATTATCATCAGCTTTTAAGCCTTGTTCGTGTTCTCATCATCACCTCCACTTTTTAAGCCGATCACACGCCACCATTTGATTGTTTTCCCTTTTGAGGAACGACTGCAATGAGTGATATTGCGAGGCATCCTTGTGACACTGTTGTGATTGGAAAATTCCAAACCTTACCTGGAATCAGTTACTACCCGAAGTTATCACTCATTCCTCAAAAAACGAGTCTCCTTTAAGCTCTTTTCACCTGACTCGTAAAATATGAAAATATTGTCGAGCGATTGGCCTCTCCAGTGCGTTAAAGTCATCAGAAGTTCTATCCCTACTCTAGATTTTAATCTTTTTGGACGTGAGGGAATATTACACAAAAAGATCGAGTGCTTTTCTTCTTCGGCTCGTTAAAACTATCGAAAATTCATCCCTCTTGTATTATTTTACGCTTTTTCGGACTTAAGGGATTATATGAAAAAAAATAACCATTGGAGTTTCCTTTCTGTCCCTTTTCAAACTCTCTAAAAATGAAAAAGGACTGAGTTATCATTGTCTTTAAACTCATTAAAACCAATAGCGACAAACTTGTCCAAATGGACGAAAACGAGTTTCATTGTCGTTAGACTCGTTAAAACATAGTGACAGGTTCGCCTGAAGGGTGGATTATAGAGAAAGCATATGTTATCCTCCTCAATCTTGATAAAAATAAAGAGGTATTGGTCAGGAATGACTGGGAAAAATTGGGAAGAAAACTTCAAGAAACTTTATTGGTAGCAAGTCGCTCTTGAACATGACACTTTCACTGCATCCGAGTCAGGTTGGGTTATTCTGTTTACTGGTCATATCACCATTGGTCCGTCACACCATCCATCTTTGGGGTTAAGGCTACCAATTCATTTTTAGTGTCACCGATATGTTCAAGAGAAGTCGCTCAGAGAATTCACCTGTGTCTCATCTGCTGTAATACATTCACGCTCCATTCTTTCATGACCGCCACCCTGAACCCTATATCATTAGATCGTTTTCACCTCCAAAATCATGTGCTCCATTCCGTGTCGTAGATGTGGGTTTCATTAAGGCCCTCCTATGATGGGTCACTTCTTGTCGAAATCATCTCATTATCCAAGAAGTCGACCTAGGAACAACCCCTTTCAGTACTTTGAAGCTTGCATGCCTCAATGGCAAGTTTCTCACTTTCAACGACAGGTTTACATCAATGGCCTTCGACTGAGAGATTTTGCGTGATGTTTGACGCCAAGTCCCTTTTTCACACCATGCGAATTGTACTGTAGTACCTTGAGGATAATTTTCATTATTGGTGATTCTTCTCATGCCTGTTAACATCTTACATCATTGGCTGGTAATCAGGCGATGTCTTTCCATGTTCAATTCCAGAACATCTTTCACATGGACCGACTTGAACTCTGAGTGAAGATTAAATGAGTTTTGAAGACCCAGATCTAGTTTCATCCATATAGGCTACGATATATTCAGGAATATAAAGACATCAAATGTACATCATTGTCGAACAGATGATCATCCAAATAAAAGGATGATGACTCCGTCCAAATTATTAGTCTGCTACACAGACGGTTTTCTATCCTATGTACATGAAAAGTTTTATGAAGATAATGTATTGTATTGTAACTTATTACAGGTCACCTTCCAACTCGGAAAAACTTCGGATCTTCATGATAAAGCATTTCACCCGACATCAAAAGATTAACGACCTCGTGCTTTAGGGGGCAAATGTTATAGACATTTTTGGGCACTACAACCCCAATCATAAATGTCCATAAAACAAAGGCTCCTAAGTCCCTAAAAATGTTGCTTCACTCCCTAAAGGAACAAGTTCAGCTAATTACATCATCTCCCAGAAGTTCTCCACAAAAAACTGCTCAAAACTGGTCAAAACTGGACCATACAGAATGCCCAGTGCAGAAGGTGCGATGCATATCACCTACTCAGTGTAAACGGTGTGATGCATACTGGAAAGCCCTTCTATAGGGTGCAATGGGCGAGAATTGACAAATGGCAGAGACAGTTTGCGAGGTGGAGGATCATAGAATCTTCAAGAAACTTCTCCTCTGACACTTGCCTCTCTGAATTCGCCCAGGGATGAGTAAGAGATCATCAGTCTCCAAGTGGAATCAAGAACTATCAGGGAGAGGACACTAATAAAAAACCCAAAAGCTAACGCAACCCCCTACAATCATCTATATATGGATCCCTCATCACAGAGATCTAGGGGCTGGAATCTTGTATCTTGTAAGGAAGTGTTGTTGGTTTCCTAGTGCAACATCACAGTGTTGGGTGATCTAAGCTTTACATGAGGTGAAGAAGGGCTTTCTTGCTGGAGGATGATGCTGGGTCAGAACTATTGGTTGTAATCCTCTTTTCTATTCTTGATATTAATAAATTTATTCAATTTTTCCTCCACATTATTGTATGTTTGATGATATATGCATTTGTGTGGCCAATACATATCTAGTCCTGTATTGCTTATGTATTTAGATCTCTGTTCTTCGATAGTATTATGCTACTTTGATTCCACAGGTGCTCTTTGAAGCTAGGTAAAAGAAGAAGAAGCGGAAAAGATCTATCAGAAAGGAGAGGAACCGAGCAAGGAACCAAGCGCAAGACTGAGGTTGGTGTCCCTTTTTCTCCTCTTACTTCTCATAAAGGAAAGCGAAAGTAGTTTTAATTTGTTTGTTTCTAAGATAGCTACCAGTCTTAGTGGGATTAGCAGCTCTAAGTGGACACTATTCTCGATAATAGGGTGAGATGAACACGATTGGTTGTAGGATGCAAAGATGAGTCATGATAGGAGAATGTGTTCTTATGTAGGCGATGTACAATTGGGTTAGCTACCCAAATAGTCACCAACACAAGGGGATCCAACACATGCTTTTCTTGCACAGTTTGGCATATCAATGGCATGAGGCAGGTCATAGATTGAAACGTCTAGGTACACATATTTACCTGTTACTACCATTGCTGGTATCTTCTCTCCATATAAAAGCGCTTCCATACTCCTGACACTGCATGTGCTCCCTCCTGAGAATTTTCTACCTAAAATCCACTATTGACTGACATCTCTGACCACTGTCTGCCATACCGGTGCTCTCTGTCCATAAACGCTCTCCTCTGCTACATTTCTTCAATAATAACTTCGGTAAATTTGCTGCAGTTACTCTCAAAGACTTTGTTCCTTGTCGATCTGCATTCTAGCACTAGCCAGCACATCAAAATTTCACTAGTAAATTCGCACTGCGCACAATGTCTCTTTGTATTCCAGCACGCATAATTTATCTAGTATGAAATACATGCGATGTTTATAAATATTTTGCGCATTATTGATGTAGGAGAAATTCTAATCCGTGAGAGAAATCAGGTATTTGAATCGATTTTTATGTCATAAATCATCTCTTTGCCCTTCAGAAACGCCAACGGTGACATTTCTGTTACCTTTGCCAAACTTGCACTTTGTGCATTCTCCCATGCAAATAATACTCATATTCTACTTTTGCTAGATGTTGTCCTCTCAGTTTTTTTTACTAAACGTATTGGTGCTCCGTGGATAGATACATTGAGCCGAAGATGGGAACAACTATAGCCATATAACCTTTCTAGAGATAGTTTCATTCGAAGAGATAATGCTTGCTTTCATCTCTTCATAGGAGTCCTTGAAATCATAGCTACGTTGAATTGATTGCTCCTGCAAATTGTATGCGTTGAAGGTTTGTTCGTTGTCTTGGTCCTCTGTGTTGAATTCTTGGTAATGATTGTGTATGGTGTAACGTTGAATTAAAGACCATGAAGGTTGTGTGCTTGAAGAATGGTGCATACTACATTGAATGATGGTTGCATATAATGTTGAATAGTTTTCAATGTTGATTTATATATATATATATATTGAATGTTTACGAGACTACGAGAAGATGACATAGGTAGCACGTTAGGTCGTTTCATATTCTTGAAAGAGAGACACAAACAATTTTAGAATTTATGATAGAATCTAGAATCGAAGGCCCACTCCATGCTTGAAGGCCGAATTTATCTATGGAGCATTCAGAGTCTAGAAATCTGAGGTCGAGAAATCACTTTCAATCGACATCTGCAATAACAAGGCCTTGAGATTGGATTATTATGTGCATATGATGCAGCGTTGCATAAATTATATACATGTGGTTCTGTTGTTGAACGTTGAATGATTTGAAGTTACATATGTGCATACATTGGTTGTTATTATAATATGGCATTAACTCTTGGATGGTGAAGCAACAATGGTATGCTCACATAGCATATGGCATTTGGACACAATTGTATTATGGCAAGGTATCCCTGGTTGAAAAAAAAACCCGACTCTTGGACTCCTTTTGGAGGAAATCTAGAACCTATTATTTTGTGGAGATTAGTTTTGGTGGTATCTCAACAAATTTTTTTATTCAAGTACAACAAAGTGACAGAATTTAATTGTTTGCCTATGACCTGAAATTGCAAGAACAAGTGTTGAACTTTTGATGACTTTCCAAGCAACGTTATGACTTTCCAAGAAGCGTATGGAAGGTGGAATGTTATAACAGCCTCCGAGGTGGGCAGACCCTCGGCATTCAACTTCGAATAAACAATCTGCTGCAGCTGTTCTGGATTTGCCTGTGTAATCAGATTGAAGAAGTTGTTGCCTCAGATTGTCTTCTTTATTCATCATTGCAATCCACAGAAAATTAGTGTATGTCGATCGGAATACTATTATCATATTACTCTGAGCAGCCTGTCATACTATCAATTTGGCATTCAAAATTCCATCTTCAAATAATTATTCTCGCGTACTTCAAATAATTATTTTATTAATTTCGATACTTGCATTTCTATAATTCGAAAGGAAGATAATCCACAAGCGTATTGCCTTTTGATAGCCATCATTTCTACTTTGAAAGTGATTATGCTTGGGGATTTTTGGGAATGACAGAGTTGAATGTTCATAAGAATTGGGGACTGTTTATATTCTTTAAAGTTACAGCAATTTGGCATTATTTAGGAGTTCAGTGGAAATTGTTTCAGGCCAAGACTATCCTTTGTAGATCGAATTGGTGTATTTTCTTAAAGGTTGTTAATATCAGAGATTGTTATTGAACTAGATTGAAGTTGTTTCCAGGACAAGTTCCCCTGGATTCAAGGCTAGTACAGGAAAATATCCTCTTGAGGCCTAAATTGCTTGTAGCTTTGTTGGAAGTTAAATTCTCAGGTGAATTGGAGAAAACTCAATTCTTAATGAGGAGTTTGTTTTCCGGATATCACCATTCTTTTTGTGTTGAATCTATTGCAAGCTGATTGATTTGAATTTGTTTCCATAGTCTTATATAAAAGAGCAATTGGTGTCCATCTTTTCCTCATTGTTTTACTATTTTTTGAGGTTAAAAATGGCTCCAATTGGTGCAATATTAGAGTTAGTGGACAATCTAATACTCTCTACTATGGATAATACAGTCAAAATTAGCAAGGATTTTCTCACCGATATTCATAATTGTTTACAAGATGTACACGAAAAGATTGACTTTTTACAACTTGAATCTCAGCTTCAGCAAGAAGAATTAAAATAGAGGAATCATCATTCTGGACATGTTTCTGTTCAGAACATTGAGACTGCAACCCATCAGAAGCAAGTCAATAATGTTACACTTGACTCAAATTTAATACCCCATAAAGCAGCAGTTGTAGATGTAGATGCAGAAACTCATTGTGCACTTCCCAAGCCCATCATCAGACCTTGGGAACAGCTTGTCCACAACAAGCATAGAACTGGTCTTGGATATGACAAGGACTTGTCCTTTCATATTCTAGACTACTCAAAGACCATTTAGTTTCAGAGTGTTGGATTCATTCATGACAGTTCACCTGCTCCTCATGATAGTTCACCTCCAGTTGTTCCAGATTCTACTCCTCTACCACCGCAACAGCAACAACAACAGATTGTTAAATGCCAACACTGTGATCGAGTTGGCCATCTGAAAGATCACTATTTTGATCTTCATCCATGTAAGCATTATCATTAAACTAGCCATCCTTCACACAGATGCTTCAAAAACAAACATCCTGCAAGAACAAATATTCATCTTGGATGGATCGCTTCTTGGCAATGGGCATCAACAACCAAGAAGATATTCCAAACACATGTCAGAACTTGTTCCAGAGTATTGAAAAGTCTTGCAGCTAAGTTTTCTCCATCATCTCACCCTGTATCTGATAGCGGGGGAATGATGGTCATCTACAAGCTTCAAAGCCACATCAAGTGAGCCTAAGCCACAACCTGCCACACCAGTTTCAGAGTTGTAGCCAGAGACAAAGATGCCCGTGAACATGCCTTCAGTTGGTAATCTCGGACACTTCCTCTAGCAGAATAATTCAGCTTCTTGCCAGTGTCAGAAGAATTCCAGGAACAAAATTGAGAACACTTCCTCTAGTAGAAGACTCCAGCTTCTTGCCAGTTTTGGAAGAGTTCCAAGAATTGTAGAGTTGTGGGTCATCCTTAAACCGTCGCAGGTTGAGACTTCCCTTTTTAGGTTGAAGTTCTACCTTTTATGTGGGGTGAGACCTCCCTTTCATGGTTGAAGGTTTCCCTCTTCAAAACAATAGGAGCACTTCCCAGAGCAGAAGACTTCAACTTCTTGCCAATTTTGGAAGAGTTTCGGGAACTGCACTAAGTGTTCCAGTGTTGGTGGCCATCCTTAAACCACCACCCTTTATACCAACATTTCAGAGAGCACATTCAGCCTAGTGCTGCCATGCATTGCACATTTTATATTACAGATCTCTTCTTGGACTCATACATAACCCTTCAAATTAAGGTGGGGAATGTTGGACACCTAATCCTCAATGGGTTAGTGTGGAAGCCGAATGGACAAAAGGAGTCCAAGAGACCTTGGGATGTGAAACCCAATGGTCACATATTGTAATACAAATGTATATCTGTTGTTAATAAAAATTGTACTCTCCTGATTATCTTTCATATTGTTCTTTCTGCCCATGTGTGTCTAACACAGTTGAACGCACCTCGATGAGTTGTGCGACAGTGCGACGAGTTGGACGAATGCGTCGAGCGACCCGTGTGTCGGGCTCCCGGGTGGGTGCACACGACGAGTCACATGGAGAGTTGAAAAAATGGAAATGAATATTTCACCTCAGCATGGAGCACCATGAGAACAAGTTATATGGAGAGTTGAAAAACTAAGAGGTGGGTTGACGTGCAGAGGGGCGCATTTTGGGCAAGCCAATGTGCAGAAGTGGACCCGAATTGGATGTATGATTTGGTAGATGGTTTATGTATGGTCGGCCTTGAGGTAGGCTGACCCACCTAAAATGATGGATGAATGGCTATAAGTAAGGGAGGATGAATTGAGAAGGAGGTAATGCACAAGGCAAGCATTCTTAAGCAAGTCGAGAACTTAATGGCTTAGATGAGTGTGGATGATAAGGTTGAGGCAAGGCATAGGTGAGCGAAGGGATGAAGTGCCAAGATGAGTTCTAAACAGAGTTTAGTTTGGGCATGCATGCACAAAGGGATGAGCTGTGACATGGGCAGGGAACCGGCAGAAGAGTGGGTATACAGTTTGGTGAGGGTGCGGGTAGGCATAGACCCAGAGGGAAAACATGAGCTACGAGTGGCGCAGCAGAATTACAGGTGACCCAACCGAGATAGGTGATCCGAGCTGTGGGCACCACTAAATAACCTAACTCGACTAGGTAGATCTGCATGAGTAGGCGATATGGACGCTTCTGAACGGTGAGTTAGGAAAATTCTAAATGGTGAACAAGCGAGCTCTAAATGGTGAGTTGGGTGAGCTCTGAACGGTAACGTGCGACTCTAAATGAAATTTGGGTGACCCTACACGATAGTAGGTGGGTGACCCTGCACAACGAGTTGGGCGACCCAGAGCAACATGACTACGGTGGGCACTGTTGAATGAGGGCAACTCGACCCGGTGAGGTGGACAACCCGACACAAAGAAGGTGAATTTTGTAGGTTTTGTGAATCTTTGCTGTGGTGGAATTTGGAGTTTCCAACAAAGGTCAATTTCTACTTATACCTGTAAAAATATTGAGTTGTTGTATTATTAGGTAGATTCTATACTTGAGAGTTTCCCCTCCCATTTAAAATAAAGTATTTCCGCTGTGAATACATATGAATGATATGATGATGATGTAATATTTATTTCCATTGTGTAATGATAATGCTTAGAAGAATTGAAGAAAATAACTAAGTGTTGAATGGTTAGGCATATTTTGTACTCATAAGTATTGGTGAAAAGAAAGTGGGTAGTAGTGTCGCACTTGCCTATGTGCAGTTAAAAGACCATCACCAAGATAGGGTCATGACACTCGAGATTGTTGGGATGTGGGGGTAGGTGTGGAAGGAGCTACTCTCTGCTCACCCCCATGACCCAAGAGACCTAGGGTGGCAGGGGTCAATTCTCAAAATCGGGCTCTGCCACCTTGGGCATATTTTTTGATTTCTTTTAATTTTTTTCTTCAAATAGAAAAATAGGAATGGAAATGAAGAAATTAAAGTGTAAAAGACAAAGAATGTTGATGGTATTTTATTCTTACCACATGAGATATACAATCAAAATAACATTTAAAGATTACTCAAAAAACAAAGTGGATAAAATAAAGATGTGGTATAGAGATATATAATATTATAGTATATATATAATATTTATTATAGATTATATATATATATATAGATATATATAAATAACGAGAGAGAGAGAGAGATAGTATATTAATGTAAAAATCTTTAAATATATATAATGTGTTATAAATGATGTAATAGGAGGAGAGAAGAAAGATAAGAGAAACTTCTTTTTATTGTAACGCTATACCTATCTTAATTCGTAAGTGATAGCTAAATTATGACTGTTAATTTTAATTATTTCCATTTTTGTCTTTTTTGTTTAAATTCAAAATTTTGCAAATCATGTGACTAAGTAATATACATATAATATATATATTTATAATAAATATATTAATATTATATATATTATATATAATAGAGTTCATTGTTTTTAATTTTTGTTTATACATCCAATTGTGTTTTTTTAATTCTTTATTTTTTTCAATATTTGAAATTTGTTTTCTTTTATATTATTTTTTGTGTTTTTTTATTTCTCAAGGGTCTGTGTCGATGGTTATCTAGCTACTTGATCCGATTATGTGCTATTTGATAGTTGATTTTAAAATTTTCATTATAATGAATCGAGTCTACTTCCACAATGTCTATTTTGTGGTTGGTCTTTAAGTTTTCATTACAATGGGTCGAGTTCCCCTACACTCCGTGTCAATTTGATGGTTGATTTTTAATTTTTTGTTGTAATGTAACAAGTTTCCTTAGGCTAAGATTTTATAATCTCTATACATTTAGTATTTAAAAATTAAATTACTCTTTGTATAATAGCTCTTTCACTCAGGTGTTCATTTTTAAAGCTTTTTTAGTCATAAATTTTTTCCATAATGTAATGCTTGATATATTTTGAAAACTTAAGATTTTTTTGTAGTCATAATCTTTGGTTTTAATTCCATGGTTGAAAAATTATCAAGATTTTAATATTTTTCTAAGTCATCATATTTAACCTTTAATGCTATGGTTGAAAACAGTGATAAGTATTTTTTTCTTTAGTGCCATCCTTGAAAATTGTTAGAATTTTAAGGTTTTTCAAAGACGTGATATTTTAAATTTAACGTCACGCCTAAAAATCTTGGAATTTTAAGGATTTTCAAAGAAGTGATATTTTATCTTTAATATCATGCTTGAAAATCGTTGGTAATTTAAAGCTTTTGAGAGTCATGATATTTTATTTTTAACATCATTATTGAAAAATGTTGAAAATTTACCCTTTCAAAAAAGACGTTATTCCATCACCAATACTTTTTTTTTTCAACCTGTTTTTTCATGGTTTTTTGGGGTTTTTGGGCTAGAGTACCCGTTTAGAGGTAATAGTTCTCATTTGATCGGTAACTATGTTAAAAGAAAAACATTGGATTGATGGAGTGAATCAAGAAATTGTTTCCATAGAGAAGAATGAGACTTGGGAATTTGTTGATCTCCCAATAGACAAAACCGAAATTGGTGTAAAGTGGGTATACAGGAGCAAACGTAATGAAAAAAGGAGAAATTGAGAAGAATAAGACAATGTTAGACACTATGAGAACTATTTTGTCTACAACAACTCAACACAAATGGAATGTATATCGGCTTGATGTAAAATCTTCTTAATTAAATGGTATATTATAGGAAGATGTTTATGTGGAGCAACCTCCTTCTTTTAAAGTTATGGGACAGAAGAATAAGGTGTGTAGGTTGAGGAAATCCTTGTATGGATTGAAACAAGCCGCTTGATCTTCGCATAGTCACATCAACACTTATCTTATCAAAAGTGGTTTTTGCAGAAGCAGCCATGAGCCAACTATCTATACCAAAACTCATGAACGTAAAATTCTCATTGTTTTCATTTATGTTAATGATCTTGTTTATACAGGAAATATGATGTTAGAAGAATTCAAAGAATCAAATGAAAAGAAGTTTGATATGACTGATCTAGGGCTCATGAAATACTTCTTAGGTATTGGAATTCAACAATTTTGTTATGGCATTTTTGTTGGTCAACAAAAGTATGCCACTAATATCCTCCAAAAGGTCAAAATGACTAATTTAAAACTAGTTGATACACCAATTGTTCAAGGAACCAAGTTGAGAAAACTAGATGTAGCACTACCATTTGATTCCACATTGTAAAAAGGTCTAGTTGGTAGTCTCTTATATCTTACTGTAATTGGAATTGATATGATGTTTGCAACTAGTTTTGTCTCCAAGTTTATGCAATCACCCTATATTTCTCATTGAAAAGTTGCAAAAAGGATCCTAAGTTCTGTTACAAGAACAGTGGACTATGGCTTGTTCTACACACAATATAAAAATTCCTCACTTTCAGGTTATATAGACAACGATTGTGCAAGTAGTTTAGATGATCGCAAAGGAACCTCGGGGGTGTTATTTTCACCTTGGAACCAATCTGATCTCACGGGCATCCAAGAAACAACCAATTGTTTCAATGTATTTCATAGAGGCAGAGTATGTACTTTCAAATTCACCAACTTGTCAAGTAGCATGGCTGAGAAGACAATTGAAATATCTTTCAAATGTTTGCAATGAGCTAACTCCCATTTACAGTGATAACAGTTATGTAATTTCTTTATGAGAAAAACATGTTTTTCATAAAATGACCAAGCACATTGATCAACATTTTAATTTCATTCATGAGGTTGTCAATGTTGGAGATATCTTACTTGCTTTTTGTGGTTCAAGGGATCAACTTCCACATATTTTCACAAAGCCATTGGGAAAAAATGTATTTGAATTTAAAAGAGAGCAATTGAGAATTGTAAGAGCCAATACTTGTGAGAGTTGAGATTAGGAAGGCATGTTGAGATAATTAATATCACTCTTTTCTAGGTGTCATAGTCGGTTTTATTCTCAAGAGTTTAGTTGAGTTTAGTCAAGTTTAGTTGGAGCTTCTCTAGTCATTTATTGTTGCTCATTTCCTTATCTCCTATGTAATTTTATTTAACTAATTTTGAATGATGAGAAGAGTTGCTCGCTCCATTCCAGTTTTGAGTTTTCTCTCTTTGTATTTCCACCCTTTGCATTCTTTGTCAATTACGACATGAAAAAAATTATTAATATAGATAATGTGTGAAATACTTGTTAAAAAAATGATCATGTCATCATGTGGACTACAAGCATAGTATTTATGAAACAAATGGTATCTTACTCTTTCTTGATTCTCGACAACTTAGTTTGTAATTTTCTTTGTTAAAATTGCATAGTGCACACACCATAGAACGTTTGTAATTTTCTTGGTTAAAATTGCATAGTACACACACCATAGAACTCAATCTGTATTTATTTGTTCAATTTGCATAGCACATATATCATAGTTATATGTTGGTATTCATGATGTAAACACATTCATCATCTTAGTACGAAAAAAATAGTATTTATGAAACAAATAGTATCTTAGTTTTCCTTGTTCTTGACCTCTATGTTTGTATTTTTCGCTCTTCAAATTGCAAAGTACACATACCATAGAACTTTTTTGTATTTTTCTCTATTCAAGTTGGAGAGTATGCAGACCATAGTAGTCCATTGGTAAGTATTCATATATGTAAACACATTCATTATCATTATAAAAAAAAAATTAATTTTTCAATTAAAAAAATAGAAAAATTATATGAAATTATGTATAATAGAGTTTTCCAATTTTTTATTATTAAACATTAAAACCCATAGAAAATATACATTAATTTTTTTCCAGCTTAATATAAAATGACTCACTCTGAAAATTCCAGAAAAAATAATCATCTATAAGAAATTTATGTATATAACCATTTTCCAATCTTTTATTATTAAGTATTAAAACCTTAAAGAAAAGCTTGAATACATTTTTTTTCAATTTAAAGAGAGATTGATTAAATATAAAACAACTTGTTATATTCAAATTAAAGGAGAAACCATTCTATAGAAATTAGAGAAGGAAAATAGAAATTAGAGAAGGAAAAATTGATGAATATGAAATTAAATAAGGAGAAGTCTTTGTAAGAAAATTCCAGAAATTAAACAAGAGTCAAATGCTAAATGGATTGATGAAAATGAAATTGAGGATGGAAATGGTTTTTCTAAATGACATAACATTTTTAATATAAATAATATTAACAATGGTTTTATGATAAAATTTTATTGACATATAAATCATTGAAAATAATGTCTTTGACTTATATCAACTATATTTACTAAAATAGTTAAACATTATAACTCCAAATGTAATGTGATATTCTTTTGTGAAATCACAATAATCAATAATCTTATAAAATGAAAAATATTATGCTGAAATCTAATCATCCTCATCGATTTGTAAAAAGTATTGGAAAAATTAATAAATAAGTTCCACATCTAGTGTTTAAAAATAAATACAATTAAAATTTATTCATATTTATAATTTATTAATTATAAATAACTAATTAAATTTGAAATGTCATTGCTTATTTTAGGCTATTATATTAATATTTATTAATAAATTGAATCCCAATTTGCCACATTTTGAAAAATTTATGGATCGTACTTTCGATAGAGCTCTTAACCTTCTCTTCCGTTCTCTGTGTTCTACAAATAAATTCATACCCATGTGATTTATAATATAAAATGAGTTTGTAGTTTTAAAGCAAGTTAAAGGTTATATTTCAATGATTAAGCGATGTATTAATAAATTATTTTTAAATTTTTTTTTATTAAAGAAATGTTATTTATATGTAAGTATCTTAGTTTTTTATGATTTGGGGAAAATTTTTTATTTTTTATAAGATTATATATATATATATGTGTGTGTGTAAGGATTTTAGTTTTAGTGATTTGGAGAGTAATTTGTTTGGTTAAATTTTAAATTGATGAAATCATTTTTATTTTGGTATTTATGTAATAATTTTATGCGATGAATGGTGATAACTATGAACTAGTTGTATTGGGTGTAATGGTAGTAGTGGAACTTTTGAAGTCACATATTCTACATATTTAAGATATGTAGATTAATAGATTGAATGGTTGTGGGGATTATTTGTTCACTTTTTTATTTGGTTTAATTTTTGCAAATAGTATGTAAATCTTTTGTAACAATGTTGTAAAGATAGATGCTCCTTAGATATATGTTCCACTTCAATGGGCTTTGAGATATTTTGATTTTCAAGTCATAAGTTATTGGTATATTTGGTAGATCTCTGAGTTCAATGGACTTCAAGATATCTTTACTCTTGCTAAGTCATAAGTTATAGGTATATTTAGTCTTAACTAAGTCATAAAGAATTAATATACATGGATTATAAGTTATTGTGCCTTTATTTCAAGTGATAAGATATCGGTATATTTCATAGATCTTGAGTTTAATAGACTTCAAGATATCTTTACTCTTGCTAAGTCATAAATTATAAGTATATATGATCTAAATGGTCACATAGAAATCTATACTACCATAGTTATTGAGAATCCTATTTACTAGGAAGATTAGGCTAGGATAGTTATTGATAATCTTATTTACCACAAAGATATATGCAATAATTTTCTATCAACAATATTGATATTTATTTAAGTATGGTTTATTTTATTATGTCCGTGTAATTATTTTTTTAAGACAAATAATTGTATTTTGTTTGAAAAAATATACAAGATTAATATTTTTATATCAACTTTATAAGATTTAAGAAATTTATATATTTGATTTATATACTTATTAAATTAAATGTCAAATTTCAAATGGCTTAACATTATTTTACTCTTTTCGCATATATCTATTTTAATATTTGCATAGTTATAACCAATATAAATCTCTATTATAGTTGTAAATCATTCTCACTCAAGTAAATACCTACTTAGTATTGTCACATACAAAATCTAATACAGCTAGTAAAACTAAGTTATATCTCATTAGCTTTCAATTACTTTAACATATATGTTAATTTCAAATTTTTCATATTTTTTAAATATAATGTTATAGCTTCCAAATTTTAATACACAAGAAGGTAGACATTAGAGCTCTCATTATTTAAAATAATTTTAATATTTTTTAAATATAATATTATAGCTTCTATATTGACATTTCTTGCCCATTTGCAATCATCTCTACATTTTCACCTTATTTTGTTCCAAAAACTCATATTTATATATCACATTTTTTTATTTTTAGAATATGTAAACTAAAAATTAATATTTTTTGTTTTAATATTTTTTGATGATCTAAAATGTTTTTAACGGACCACATATTTATAATAATGTGTTTCACTTTGTTTATAAATATAATGATTTCTATTTATTTCAAATTATTTAAAACTTCTTGTCATACAAATAAGGGTAAGGAGGAAAGCAATTGAACTTCGGACATCGGGAAATAAAGAAGGCTGGTTTCTTATCAATATGGGTGACTCTCATGCTATCATGTTTTATCATAATCTTTCACTATCATGTAGGAAGCATCTACACAAATGGTATATCTTTATGAAGAGTATTTTTTAATAATTTGTTTAAGTTAATTATTATATGGAAATTGTGTTGATGAATTTTATGTTACTTACGTTGATATGTGTATCTATTTAGAAACACTGATGGCGGAATTTTAATTTTATATAAATGGATGCACATGACTCACAACAAACAATTCTTCGTCGTATAAGACCATCGACCCTGTGATTTTACAAAAGATGTGGATTACATCTTGCCAGTTACAATGTTTAATAATATAAAAATTAATAATAAAATCGAAACGTACAACCATTGGTAGCCGTTAACCAGGAACGTCATGATAATTTTGGTTTCTGTCGTTATAAATGAAACATAACATAAAAAATTTCACACATACACTCTAGAAGAATCCCAAGGAGGCGGAAGGAAGCGGGTTAATATATTATATTAGTGTAGTTTTTTTTTACAGAGTTAAATCCGTTTCACTTGAACGGATTTAAGTCAAAAACTTTCCATTTTTAGCAGCTTTTCCTTCTCTCTTTAGCACCTTTCCCTCTCTTTATCATCTTTCCCTCCTGGGTTTGTTCTTGTTGGGTATTTTTTGCAATGGGAAAATACCAAAACCAAAAAAACAAAACACAGAGGCAATGCTTTGTTTCCTTTACACCAGGATCTTTTGCACAGAGGAGCCTTAAAAAAAAAATTACAGAGCAAAGTATTTCACCACCATAAAGATTTCTATTCATTAAACAAAAACACTAATACATATTCATCCTCTTTTACTCAGAGGGATTCACCAAAACATTTTCACAAAAGTTTCCTGCCTCTACAAGAAATTAAACACTATATGTGTAATATTTCTATTTTCACTTGACTGCTGTGTGAAAACAAAATTACAGAGTTTTACTCATTTACCTTTTCACCTGTGTGAAACAACTCATGGATTTGAAACAAAACAACCCACTGGTTTTCTTCATTCACTTTTCCTTCTCCTGCACTGCTGTGCATTCTTTTTCTTTTTACATCTCAAAGAAAAATTCACGCTGCTGCTGCGTTTTTACATTGCATTCAAAAATGAGCTCTGTTACTTTTCTAGATTACGTTAGCTGCTGCGAACAGGCTTCACCTCTTCCCCGTATGCAACTCACACAACTCATCAAATTACAATCCATGGTATTTTTTTTATTGGCTGCTGCAAGCCCCACATATTTTTGTTCTCCCCGTGCGATAATACATAACAAAGAAAAAAATGGGTCAACGTTTTTATAAAACATATATTAAAAGGACTTACCCATACTCCTATTTAATTCGCCGTATGAAAACATTAAGTCTTTTACCTAAGTTAATGACACCTTCATTAAAAACATTAAATAAAACGTGCCGTAAAAGTAAAAATAAAGTTCGGGCAGGTTGTTGATAATGATTGTCCGTTGACCTGATCGGACGTAATTCGCTCACCAACCTCAAACAAAACAAACGACCTTTAGTTTCCGGGGAAAGTGGTTTTGGGTTCGTACACTGGACGCGTGGTAGCTGGTTGGGGTGTTCGGATGCCCTCTGACAAAAACACCTTTTTACCACAAGCGTTGCGAAATGCCTCCACGTGGTTTGTGGTTTTGCTGGGTGGTTTTGAGGTGCATTAAATATTTGCCCGCGCGCGGTTGAAATTACAAATTCAACACTCCCCTTTAATTTCAACTACTGGGCATTCGGTCATACCCAGACATTTTCTCAAAAATTCAAAGCTTTTCTGATCCAATGGCTTTGTCAAGATGTCTG
>APFE031713345.1:107260-162324 GCA_000404065.3 Pinus taeda | reverse complement strand
GTGTGAAAACAAAATTACAGAGTTTTACTCATTTACCTTTTCACCTGTGTGAAACAACTCATGGATTTGAAACAAAACAACCCACTGGTTTTCTTCATTCACTTCTCCTTCTCCTACACTGTTGTGCATTCTTTTTCTTTTTACATCACAAAGAAAAATTCACGCTGCTGCTGCATTTTTACATTGCATTCAAAAATGAGCTCTGTTACTTTTCTAGATTACATTAGCTGCTGCAAACAAGCTTCACCTCTTCCCCTATGCAACTCACACAACTCATCAAATTACAATCCATGGTATTTTTTTTATTGGCTGCTGCGAGCCCCACATATTTTTGTTCTCCCCGTGCGATAATACATAACAAAGAAAAAAATGGGTCAACGTTTTTATAAAACATATATTAAAAAGACTTACCCATACTCCTATTTAATTCGTCGTATGAAAACATTAAGTCTTTTACCTAAGTTAATGACACCTTCATTAAAAACATTAAATAAAACGTGCCGTAAAAGTAAAAATAAAGTTCTAGCAGGTTGTTGATAATGATTGTCCGTTGACCTGATCGGACGCAATTCGCTCACCAACCTCAGAAAAAACAAACGACCTTTAGCTTCCGGGGAAAGTGGTTTTGGGTTCGTACACTGGACGCGTGGCAGCTGGTTGGGGTGTTCGGAGGCCCTCTGACAAAAACACCTTTTTACCACAAGCCTTGCAAAATGCCTCCACGTGGTTTGTGGTTTTGCTGGGTGGTTTTGAGGTGCATTAAATATTTGCCCGCACGCGGTTGAAATTACAAATTCAACAGTTCTCAGCGAGGACACAACCCACACTAGTTCCATGGCCACGACCCATTGTCAAACCCACAAAGACTCCATGGCCTTTTGCACCTGCTTCATGGCACCACTCCTTTCAGTAAAGAGCTCATACAAGAGCCTTTAACCAAAAAGGTGTCTATCTTTAACGAAGGCCACAAGCCAGCCCATTAGCTACAACGACTCAACTCCATCTACATCAACAACCATATAATAACTCAACTCCATCTTCATCAACAACCAATCAATTAACTAGGAATTTGAGAGATTTAGTAACCTTATCGAAGCTATGTGAATTGTAAACTTCGTATCGTATCAACCCATCTAGGAATCTGAGCCAGAAGAAAACAATGATGCCTGAACCAATGCTCCACACTAAAGACTCCTGCTTAACAGCATCAGTCCCTTCGGAAAAGAGCTCAACAACTCTGCAAGTACCCAATGGAAGGCTCCACACTCGAAGGCTTTTCCAAAAGAAACTACCCTTAGAAGGTTTCCATTTGATCATTTTGTCTTCCTCGGCCTACCGCCTCATCTGCAAGTTGTTATTTGCACAAACATGGAATAGACGAATTCAATTTCGACATATCGTACGAATAGAAATGTTGTGAATGTGAAGAGGAATAATTCATATTGACTTAACCTTGAAGAGGGAACGAAACAGGATACGAAAGCCCATTGAAAATCAAAGCAAACCATTTCCAATTGCTTGGCCATACAAAGCAAGGAGGTGTTTGAAAAAAAAAATTACGCGCAAAGGCAGAGGAGTGACATACGCAAAGCTGATTTTCCACAGCTCTATGACATTAGTGAAGTTGATTTCGCGCAGCTATACAGAGACTTAAAAAAACAATAGATTTAAAAAAACAATATTCACTCGCTACAAAAAAAAATAGAACAGAGTAAGTTTGGAGCAACACAATAAAAACTTAGGATTGAATTTTAAATCATGAAAATACATTCACATGAGACTACATCTCATTCACCAAGTAAAAACAATGGTTTTACATTGATTTACACCTATGCGGAATAACACATAGTAAAACACAGTAACTATTGCTTTCAGGCTCCCACCAAAATTTGCTCCACCATTTTCTCCACGGAGACTCTCGCTCACTTTCTCTCTTACTCTCTTACATCACAAAAATGACTTTTACATACTTCTATATCTCAACATACAATTTTTACATTAATGAATGACATAGCAAATAATTAATATGTTGTTGTTGTTGAGTGTCATCAGAATCTCGCAAGTGTTTGTGGAGTGTGGGAAATAATCCCAGAATGAATGCTTTCCCATATCTATTTACCGAAATACATTAAATGCCTTCAATTCTTTGCTGCGTTTTAGAATGGTTCGCGTGGTACTTCTATTCTAGCTTTAGTCCTTCCATCTTCAAACAGAGATGCAACGTGCAAAAATACATGTGACAAGTATCGTTGTTTTTAGGGTGTTTAACATGGTGGTTGGGATTAATATCTCCAACACTACCCCTTAACCACAATTTCCTCCATTGACAATTCCTAAACAGTTTTTCAGATAAACAAAACTTTCACGGGCCAATGGATTTGAGAAAATATCATCAAATTGATCATCTGACTGTAGTGTTGCAACACAATAACTCTCTAATAAAATGATATTTAGCGTCAATATGCTTGGTCCTCTTGCGAAAGACAAAATTCTTTGACAATGCAATCGCTGAGGTGTTATCGCAGAAAATGGTTATCATTCCCTCTTGGTCATGACGAAGATCACTCAACATCTTTCTCATCCAAACTGTCGTGACACACTGTCGTTGTTGATGCCACATATTCAACTTCTCCTGTTGATAGTGACACTATTGGTTGTTTCTTGGAGGACCATGAAATGGCTCGAGAACTCAAATGAAAAACATATTGTGATGTGCTCTTTTTGTTATCGACACTTCCAACCCAATCATTGTGAGTGTAACCAACCAACCTGATATTACTCGTTTTTGTGTACAAAACACCATACTGTTTTGTCCCATTGACATACCTTAAAATCTTTTTTGTTGCTTGCCAATGTGTCTCCTTTGGTTTCTCCATGAAACTTAGCACCAAACTTACTGCATACATTATATCCGGCCTAGTGGCGGTCAAATACATCAAGCTGCCTATCATTCTTTTGTATAATGTCGGATTGACATTGTTGCTATAATGTTCTTTGCTCAACTTCAACCCCATGACAGTTGGATTTGGTGCGGAGTTGTTGTTCTGCATTTTAAATATCTCCAAAATGTCTGCCACATACTTTGCTTGAGAGATAAAAATGCCATTTTCTGTTTGCTTCACTTCTATGCCCAAAAAATATCTTAACAATCCCAAGTCAGTCATTTCAAATTCACTCTTCATGACTTGTTTGAAATCAAAGATGAGGAAATCATCGTTGCCTTTAAAAATCAAATCATCTACATATAAGAGGACAATGAGAATCTTACCTTCGCTCTCTTTGATGTAGAGATTTGGTTCATGTCACATTTGTCGAAACCATTGTTCAACAAGTAGGCATCTATCCTGCTATACCATGCACATAGTGCTTGATTTAACCCATAAAGAGATTTCCTCAACTGGTACACTTTTTCTTCTTGGCCTTCTACCTCATAACGAGGCGGTTGTGCAACATACACTTCCTCTTTCAGCACTCCATTCAAGAACGTTGATTTTACATCCATTTGATACACTCTCCATTTATGTTGTACAACAATAGCCACAACTACGCACACTGTCTCCATTCTCGTGATTGGTGCAAATGTATCTGCATAATATCTTCCATGTTGCTTGTATCCTTCGACAACCAGTCTTGCTTTGTGCCTTTCAATCTTCCCCTTAATGTTGATTTTGGTCTTATAGACCCACTTCACTCCAATGACATGTTTTCCTTTCGGAAGGTTCACTAGCTCCCATGTGTCATTCCTTTCTATTGCTTCTATTTCTTCCTCCATTGCTGCAACCCATTTTTCTTCTTTGGCTGCATCTTCAAAATTGATTGGGTCATCTACATGCCAAAATAATGCCAATAAGGAATTCAAACCAGTGCTACTATCAACTTCTTCTTGCTCATAAATTTCATTTAAATTTCTCAATTTTGGTTTTCTTGTGCTTGCTGAAGATGGGCTTGACATGTCACTTGGTGTTGCGCTTTCCAGTGTGTTTGCATAAGCACTTGCTTAGTTGTGTGAAACTATCCTATTATTTGTTGATGGTGTTGCTTGATGTGTGCTTTGTTTCCCTTGAATAGGGGTAGACAGATTCATTGTTGAGGAATTACTTGTTGTTGTTAATTCCTCTTTTTCCTCATGTGGAATGCATGCTTTGACATTGACTATCTTTTCTAAACTTCCATCCCATGCTTCCTCTTCTATGAACTGCACATCTCTGCTCATTATGACCTTCTTAGTTAATAGATTGTAGAGCTTGTATGTTGTGGATTCATCACTGTATCAAATAAATATACATTTCTCCCCCTTATTTTCCAACTTCTTCCTCAACTCATCTAGGACATATGCATACGCCACACATAAAAAAACTCTGATGTGAGTGACACTATGCTTTCTTCCACTCCATGCCTCTTCAGGAACTATGTTCTGGACGCTCTTGGTTGGACATCTGTTCAAGATATATGCTACACAAGTGACAGCTTCAACGCAATAATCATTTGGCAAATGTTTTCCCTTCAACATACTCCTTGCCATCCCCATAATGATCCTATTCTTCCTTTCCACTACACCATTTTGCTGAGTTGTATACCTTGTTTTAAATTTTTTGTGAATTCGATGCTCCCTACAAAAACAAAGGAAATCATTTGAGATGTATTCTCCACCTTTGTCAGTCTTGAGGACTTTGATGTAGTTTCCACTTTTATTCTCAACAAGAGCCTTGTATTGGCGAAAGCGCTCAAACACTTCACTTTTCTATTTTAGGAGAAAGGCCCATGTCTTCCTTGTGTAGTTATCTATGAAGGTCGATACATAGTGGCTGCCACCAATTGATGGTTTCTGCATTGCTCCACATAAATCCAAGTGGACAATCTCGAAAGGTGCCTTTTCCCTTACTGACTTTCCTGCTGGAAATGTCTCTCTATGTTGCTTACCCAAGATACATCCTTCACATAGCTTGTCCAATTTTTCTATGAGTGGAAAACCTTCACCATGCCTTTCCTATGCAGCAAATTCAAACCTCCAAAGTTGAGATGACGAAATCTCAAATGCCATAACCAGTTTTCATTTTTACCTATGTTCGAAACTTTACTTGTGTGACAGTTGCCTCTTTTCTTCCATTCTCTTGTGAGTTCATTGAAAGTTGTGCTTGTGCACCTTCTTTCTACAAATATGATTTTAATTTTAGGGGAAACATTCTATTATTTGTCATCTAAACCTTTAAAATCAGCTATCTACTTGGAGGCCTATCCAAAATTGTGCAGACATCATTTTTGAAGAAGACATTGTAGCCCTTTTGCATGAGTTGTCCAATGCTTAAGAGGTTATGCTTTAGACTGGGGAAAAAGTAAACATCTGAGATGTACTTCTTCTCCCCCTTTTGTTAGGATATTGACTCCACCTTTTGCCATGACAGAGAGTTTGCTATCAGTCCCTAATTTCACTTCATATTTCACAGTTTAATCTAGATTGGAAAACATTTCCATGTTTTCTGACATGTGGTTGGCACACCTTGAATCTAGATAACATATATCACTCTGTTTTTCTTGTGCTACATTACAAGCTAAAAACATGCTATTAGGGTTCTGATTTTATTTTGTGAAATTTACACTTGGTTTGTTACTAATGTCATATTGCTTCTTTCTAAATTCATTTGCATAATGACCATACTTCATACAGTAATGACATTGAACTTGAGATTTATCATACCTCTGACCTTGTGCTTGATTTTGGCTTGGGCCTTGACTTGGATTTTGATTTCTACCTCTTCCACTTGAGCTTGAAGGGCTACTTCTTGCACCTCTATGTCAGCTTCTTCCTCTTTCTCTAGCATATGATCTTCCTTGTTATGAAACCAACTCAGAAAAAGATAGAAAAGATAGTTGAATGCCTTAGAATTCAGCCTCTTCGAGGGGGAAACCTCCTTCACATTACACAAATGAACAATTCTTGGATGATACAAATGAAATGACCTCCTTTTCATATATAGGAGTCTAAGGAGTCATAATATAATTAGAGCTGACATAACAATAATAATTTAAGGACACAATAATAACAATGGTGGGCTTCTATGTGGCACAATACTAACAATATGGGCACTACATGGGTACATCAATATAATAAGGGGGTTGTACTAATAACAATAAGGGGTTACACTAGTAGTATAGGGCCTAACATGCCCCTCTCCTTCAAAAAGTGTTGTCCTCAACGCTTGAGTAGTTTTTTATGCTTCTGTATAAAATTCTTGTCCTCCCATGTGGAATCTTCAGCGGGTAAGTTCTTCCACTTGATGAGATACTATGCAATTGATCGATTTCGTAGCTATCGTGTTCTTGTTTTTGTGACTGCTCCAGGTTCCAATATGATATTTCCTTCCTCTTCAATTTTTGGCAATATTGTTTGAATTGGGATCTTTTGCAACTTTTGAATAAGTGGTCATACTTCTTCATCCTTCTTCAATTCATCCCTTGCTTCGTTTATCCAATCTGGTTGGATAATAGAAATAGCACAAAACAATGCTTCCACATCCTCATCCTTTCTTGAGAGTGCTTCTGCAACAAAATTTTGCTTCCATTTTCTATAGATGATGTCAAAGTCATAACCCAACATATTTGTGGCACATTTTTTTTGTTCTTCTAAAGATAATAGTTGTTCTAAAAAGTATTTAAGACTATCATGATCCATTGTTACCTTGAAGAGCCTTCCCATTTGGTAAGGTCACCATTTTTTAAGTGCATGTAGTATTGCCAACATTTCCTTCTCATAAATAGCTTGCTTGAGATGTAGCAGTAAAAATACCCAATCACCTACATCAAAAAAAATTTCACTACGATGTTGATCTACTTGTTGTTTCATTTGGTTTTGCACCAAAGTGGCGTTATTCTTTAAAAGTTGAAGAACTTGTTCTTGATGCTCGATGTGATCTTTCACTGCTTGAACCTTTTTCTTCTTGATATGTCATTCTATCTTTAAAGTTTTAGGACTGGTAATTTCTTCCAATCCTTTACAAGATATGGTCGAATTCATTTCTTGATGCTTGATGTGATTTTTCACTTCTTGAACATTTTTCTTCTTGATATGTCCTTCTATCTTGATAGTTTGAGGAGTGGTAATTCCAAACAATGAATTACAAGATATGGTTGGATTCATTTCTTCTTTCTCGATGTGGTATTTCAATTCTTGCACATTTTTCTTCTTGATATGTCCTTCTATCTTGAGAGTTTGAGGAGTGGTAATTCTTGTCAATGCTTTACAAGATATGGTCTTATTCATTTCTTCTCTCTATGGGGTTGGGTCCTAGCATATGTCCTCTTATTTTGATTTTTCTTGATCCTTTTCTTCCTTCTCTTCATACTCTATGTAAAATAATTTCTTCTTGGCACACTTATGACCTTTAGTGCATTTGCTATCACAATTGTAATAAAGCCCTTTTTCTCTTTTTTCTTCCAATTGTTGTGGTGTAACCCTTGTAGGTTGTGGAAGGCTAGGAGAAGAAACACTTCCATAATTATAGTCATGAGTGGTGGGATTCCTTGTTTCCATAATTTCACTTTCAATTTTTCTTGCCAACTCAAATGCCTCCTTCAATGAATCAGGTTCCCAAAAACGAACCTCATGTTGAACGTTATCCTATAAAGTCCCCATGAAGACATCAATCCTTTGCTTCTCTGGAATATAATTTACCCTTCTATTCAATTTTTGAAAGCCCTCAATGTTCTCTTCCATTGAACCCTTTTGTTTGAGATTTATCAATTGGCTAAAGAAGGAATTTCTCTTTGTATCCTCATAATGTGCTATCATTTCCTTCGTGAAAATTGACCACGTAACAAGTGGTTTACAAGAACAAAGCCCTCTATACCATAAAAATTGATCTTGTTCTAAATATGAAGATGCAATACGTACCTTTTGTAATAGTTGCACCTCATGTAGATCGAAAAATTGCTCCAACTATAATATCCAATTTACCATATCCTTGCCATCAAACTTCCTTATATCGCCTTTTCTTGATTCTAGGAGCTTGATCTTAAAATGACTATAACTCTATAATTTCGGCTCGTCCAACTCTGAAATTATGATCTACAGTAGCCCTCTATGTCCTCTTTCAAATGCCACCTGTCTGATCGAATTTAAATTCTCCAAGACAGAGTTATGCACAATCTCCCAAGGTGACTTGATTATAGACATTTTCAAAAGAGTGAACTTGTATGAAGTGCCACGTGTCACTTTTTTTACCTTTGGGTCTCAAAACTATACACAGGAAACCACATTCTGTCATCTTTCTATAACTTTTTACGAAATTGCAATATGATGCTCAAAACAAAAGTTATGACAATTTTCCCAAGGTGACCTATTTGGTATGTAATTCAGGGGTCTACAAAAACCCTAATTTCCTCAAACTATATCTCTGTAAATATAGCGAGACAGAATCTAAAATTCAGAGCCGAGGTTCAGATTGATTTCTTCTCAAACGGGTTTTTTTTTTTAGCTTTTGAGACTTCGTAGCGAAAGAGTTATAGCGAAAATCCCACGATGACCTGTTTTAGCTTAAATTCTAGAGCTTGCAAAAAGCCTAACTTCCTCAAATCATATCTCCGAAACTATAGCGAGACAAGCTCTGAAATTTGGACTCGAGGTTTAGCGCAATTTCTTCTAAAATGGGTTTTTATTCGCTTCTGAAACGTCACAGAAAAAAGTTATAGTGTAAATGCCACGATGATCTGTTTGGAGCAGCGACACCCTAGAATCCAAAGCTCTGATACCAAATGTTATGAAACCAGCTCACAAAAAGATAGAAAAGATAGTTGAATGCCTTAGAATTTAGCCTCTTCGAGGGGGCAACCTCCTTTACATTACCAAATGAACATTATTCTTGGATGATACAAATGAAAAGACCTCCTTTCTATATATAGGAGTCTAACGGGTCATAATATAATTAGAGTCAACATAACAATAATAATTTAAGGGCACAATAATAACAATAGTGGGCTTCTATGGGGCACAATAGTAACAATATGGGCACTACATGGGTACATCAATATAATAAAGGGGTTGTACTAATAACAATAAGGGGTCACACTCGTAGTATAGGGGCCTAACATTGCTCTACCTCTACCTTGACCAAATGAAACTTGTGTCTTGAAGGAATGCTCCAATGAGGATCTTGTTGCTCTATTTTCTCTATATTCATGAGAAATCAGTGATGTATTAAGCTCATCCACTAACAACTATGAGAGATCCTTTGTCACTTATATGGCCACAACAATGGCATCAAACCTTGCTAGCAAACTTCTCAAAACTTTCTCAACTATTCTTCTTTCCTCAAGTGTCTCACGATGAGACCTGATTTGAGTAACTAGCCCACTTGCATGTGTAAAAAACGAGTCTACATTCTTATACCCTTTGATACAAAGTGTTTCAAAATCTCTTTTCAACATTTTCAGCTTTGTTGTCCTGACTTTTTCCATGCCTTGGTAGGTTGTCTGGAGGGTGTCCCATGCTTGCTTGGACTTCGTTACTGTTGCAATCCTTGGGAAAATACTTTCATGAACTGCTTGGAAAATATAGAATAGGGATTTTGAATCCTTCTTCTTGTTGTCCCTTAACAAATCTCTTTCTTCTTGAGATAAGGCACTATGTTGCTGCATCTGTTGGTTCTTGAAAAGCATTCTCCACCAAATCCCAAATGTCTTGAGAAGAAAATAGGGCCTTCATTATAATAGCCCAATAATCATAATTTTTTCCATTAAACTGAGGTATTTGAGGATTAGTCAAGCTTGTGCTTGATGTTTCCATTTCTAAGCGTAACAAAAAAACTTTCTACCTACTGGTAAATATGATAAAAACAATTTGTCCTCAACACAGTTTTAGCTACTAGTAAAAACACTTGTTTTTACA
This sequence comes from Pinus taeda, assembly GCA_000404065.3. Taxonomy (NCBI): domain Eukaryota; kingdom Viridiplantae; phylum Streptophyta; class Pinopsida; order Pinales; family Pinaceae; genus Pinus; species Pinus taeda. Next base: position 152,444 of record APFE031713345.1, on the reverse strand, counting down.
CTTACAGAGTTTAACCCACTTTGATACCATGTTGAAAAAAAAAAATATGTGGAGAGGCAGGGGAGTGACATTCGTGAAGCTACTTTCCCGCAACTCTATGACTCTTCGCGAAGTTGATTTCACGCAACTCTATGATATTCATGAATCTAATTTCACGCAGCTCGATTTACGCGCACCTATATAGAGACTTAAAAAAACCAGTATTCACTCATGGTAAAAAAAATAGAACAGAGTAAGTTTGGAGCAACACAATAAAAAATTATGATTGAATTCTAAGTCATGAAAATACATTCACATGAGACTGTGGCTCATCCACCAAGTAAAAACAAAGGTTTTATAGTGATTTACACCTATGCAGAATAACACAAAGTAAAATGCAGTAACAGTTGTTTTCATGTGCCCACCAAACTTTTCTCTGCCATTTTCTCCTCAGAGACTCTCGCTCACTCTCTCTTACTCTCTTACATCACAAAAATGACTTTTACATGATTCTATATCTCAACATACAATTTTGACATTAATGCATGACAGAGAAAATAATTAATATGTTGTTGTTGTTGAGTGTGATCAAAATTGCGCAAGTATTTGTGTAGTGTGGGCAATAATCGTGGAATGAATGCTTGCCCATATCTATTTACCAAAATACATTAAATGCCTTAAATTCTTTGTTGTGTTTTGGAATGGTTCACAGGGTAGTTATGTTTTGGCTTCAGTCCTTGCATCTTCAAACAAAGACGCAACCTGCAAAAATACTTCTGACAGGTATGGTTGTTATTAGGGTGTTTAACACAGTGGTTGGGATTAATATCTCCAAAAGGAGGGTGGGAAAGGCTTATCACCAGTCATGGCAAAATCAATCATTTTCAGCCTGTAGGTGAGGATATAGTCGAGCAAGTAGAAGTTGAGTTTTCCGTAGTAGACCAAACCTTGTGTAAGATGAATATATTAAACCCTTACTATTTTAGGGTTCGAATCCTACGATGCTTCGGAAATAAATAGATGCATTATGGAGCATAAGATGTTTTCCATCTAGTGCCCTTTACTTTTATCAGTCTATAAGTTCTCGGATAGGCTATACCGTTGGTGCTTTAACAATATCTACCTAAGTAACTCTTGCTCTGGTGCCTTTATCTTTGTATCTATTTCTCACTCTAGGTCATCAAGGTCCAAGAAAAACATTTCGATGGAATGTTCATAAAGTCAGAAAAAGTTGGTATGTTGGTCTTGGTTCATAGACTGTGCCATCAACTGAATAAACTCTATTACTTGTTCAAAGGCCTGGTGCATTTGTGAGTTGTACTCTGAGTCAAAATGATCTGATTAATATTCCTACAACTCGAGTGTTACTCCATGTTGATTCAAAATCCTCCCATACCCTGCAATAAAGGTCTCCTATTCTCTACCTACCATGAAAATAATATAGGTGTTACGACCTACTTCATCTGATTCCAAACCTTGTTAGAAATTGGGAGAAAATGAGTGTGGAAGATGGTTTATCTGACTTTACATGGTAGAGGTCATGTAAGGTGGCACGTCGGTTTCAAGTGGATCCATGAGGTCTAGGTGCAAGATATATATATTTGTCTTATAAATGTCATATTTCAATTAATATTTTTTTAATATAAAATTAATTAATTGTTATCTCTTTTAATTATTTTAATTATTTCATGACCTTTTTATTACTGTCCTCTCCTAGTCATGCTACTAAGCTAATTTTGTTGGATCCTCTCCTTCACCCTCCTATCACTCATTATTCCTCTTTGATGGTACTAGATTGCCTTATTTTGGTGGTTCCCCTAGTTTGTACCCTCAATTAAAAGATATAGGTATGTATTCCATATAATTCACCCTTAATTCACCATCAATTAAAAGATATAGGTATGTATTCCCTATAATTCTTTGTATTCTCCTAGCATATATTATTTTTACACTTTCCTTAATTTGCAATCAGATTGGTGGTTGGTGGAAATATTATCCCCCATTGTTAGTTTGTATTGAATAATCAAATTGGTGGTTGGTGTATATAATAGTTCCAATTGTTAGTTTGTATGCACACTAAGAACAACTCGTGTGTTAGTTATCTATCCCTGTCACACAGGAGTCCTCCATTCGATCCTCGACAACTAAGATGACATTTTTCTTTCTCACATAGGAAGAGTTTAGTTTGCTTCGTTGTATTCTTGAATCATATTTTTATTCTAGAATTTTTCATACATATTAAGAACAATTAACATAATTCCAAAATGTCACAATAGTTTAAGTATGGAATTGTATATCCTCGGAAGAGTTTAGTTTTCTTTGATGTCTTCTTGAACCTTATTTTTATTCTAGAATCTATTAGACACATTAAGAGAAATTATCAAATTTAATTCCAGAATCTTACAATCGTTGAAGTATGGCATTGTATATTCTCATTTGTCACATAATTGGCCCGAGATCGATATCTAGTAACAATTATGTCGTTTTTCTTTCTTGCTTCCTCTATCTCCTTGAACTGTTCCTTCCAAGGAAAGTATGATGGTGTTTTTCCTTTTTTATTCAGTTGTCTCCTTGAACCCTAATTTTATTTTATTTAAGGAAATAATACACATTAATGGAAACTAATATGTTAGTTACTTCCGGAATCCCACACTTCTAAAAATAACTATTTTTCCAAACCAGATTCCATTTAAACATTCATGACCTTAAAATCACCCCAAACCCCAAACGAGACACATTTAAAACATTGATAAAATCAATGGCTAGCAGCAACAACCCAAATCTTTATAAACAAATGTGAAAAGTAGTTCTAAAATATTTGAGAGCATTATGCTCTTATATAGGTTGGCATACACCAATGTGTAACATGGGAACACACTAGCAACAACAGAAAAACAGAATATCATAGCTTTTAAAAGATATGTAAATTTATAATGGGCTTTCTTCAAATAATGTTAAGTACATAATCCTGAGTTGTAAATTTAAATATACAAGATAGATGCATCATCTACAACATAATGTAGATAAACTACATAAGGGGACATCCCAAATACAAGTACCGGAGAAAGATCATGACAATGCTTGGAATGACACATCGCATTGACATATATCTACTTTTCCATGTCCATTATTAATGCCATATGCACATTCTCTGCAATTAATACTCCACCCACATGCATGCATTCACTGTCTCAATGTGCCCATATAGATTTACATCCTCCAGAACTCCAGAATTTGTATTATACAGAAGTTCATAATAAGTAGTACCTATAGAGCTTAAGCTTGGAAAAAATAGTTTATTTTGTGTTTTCAAAAGGTTAATTCATAGTTGCAAATGAAATTACATCATTGTAACCATAATATATAGTGTGTCAATAATCTCTTCAAAAATATTTTGTTTTATATAATGCAGAGCAAAACATGCCCATTTTCACAATCACAAAATTTGAAGGTAGGAATGTACTGCACTTTAAGAATAAAAGGGGAAAATAATTGTATTGTACAGTATGTCCACTCTCGAATTGAGCAATGCAATTTCTCGGTGCGAAATAAATATTGATATAGTTAATATTCCCTGCATTGTGTTCTCTAACATGGATTGTAGAGATAAATATGGATATAGTTAGTATTTCATGCAGCATGTTCTGTATGATTGATTGTAGAGATGTTGCTTGCGAGTTGTTTCCTACTAAGTGTTATTCACTGAAAATTAACATTTCCTACACTTCAGTTTACCTGTGTGTAGTTTTGATAAAGCTTCTATTGCTCAAAAGTGAAGTTTGCCAAATAAGGCTCAGTACTTTAGTCCAGGTGAAGTAGCAACACTTTTACAAATAACCCATTAAAAGGCCATAATTCCTTAGACCAATGGACCACGTTTGTGACCATGGTGCTCAAAGATGTAAGGAGATCATTTTGTAGTTCTATTTTGTATTTACTTCCTCAGCTCCTGACTATGTTCTTGAATTTGATTTTTCTTCTTTTCTCTGTGTGATATTTCTGATTCGAAAGGGCAAGGATATTAAACAAGTCCATTATGTACTGAGGAAATAATTAGATTAAAATTAGCAATGAATATGTAAGTGCAGTTTCTTTGAACCATAAAAGCAGGTTCAAATTTACTTGAAGCAACCCGTCAATGGATACCCCACCAGACTTGGCTTGGGGTATAGTCAAGTATCTTAACGAACCATCCACCATTGCAAAGAAAGGCCAGGAAGAAGGTATAGAACCAGGATTGCATGCACTCGTAACTTCAGGTTGATATATTTTCTTCATAGACTCGATCTTTTTTTACATTGTGATTGTTTCTTGTGTGATTTGATTCTAGAACTATGAGTAGAAACTTGCTTTTCCACATCCTCCAAATCATTTCCTTTGAGCTTGACCTGATTTCTAAGAAGCCATTTGGACTGGTACGCATCCAAAAGCGTAAAATTGCCACTTTTCTCCATTCGGGAGTCAGGAGAGACCATTTTCGCTTATCTTCAAAAGTGACTATTGTAATTTTTTATGTTGGACTTCGTGTTGTGGGACTTGAACACGTAGCAGGACTTGAACACGTAGCAATGGTGCCCGTTGTTTCTCTACTCTCTAACCTCTTTCTTCTCTATTGAATCAAGAATAGGCACTCACCTCTGCTTTATTTCAGACAATTTTCCCATGCCAAATTCGTTCGAACTCCTAATCACGGAGAGCAGCATACAGGGAATGTGTTTTCCTACAATTTCCCTGATCTTCATATTATAAATTCCTGAGAACTTTGAGATTCTGCAACCCAAACATCAAAAATATAGTGATCACTTGCATTAGTTGGTAGACTGAGCTAAAAACCAAAAGGTGAAATTGGGGTCTTATATAATAATAAGCTCAAATGACAAATAGAAAGCCACCCTCGGCCACAAATCGACGACAAACATATAAAACTAACACAAGCCACTCACTACGCTCAACAGACTACCACCTGGATTTTTGCATTTACGAGCATTTCAAAGGATTTTGGTTTTTATGTTCACATATTTTGAAGCCAAATGAATGTCAAATTATGCATGTGTAAGGATTATGAGCTCAGAAGAATGTCAAATTATGCATGTGTAAGGATTATGAGCTCAGAAAAGAGTTCCCATCAATGATTTCAGTTATCGTAGCATTCTTATATGTTATTTATGCTTAATTAATACATCAAGTGCATCCTGCTCAATCTTTTCCCAACTCCGCTCAAGGAAGGGACTTGTTGCCCTACAGGTTCCCTTTTTAGTTTATGGATTTTCAAGGTTTGTGTATTGATAATTTATATAATTTAAATATTTCGGAGGTTTTTTTGAAGATACTGAATTTATTTGTACATTTAAAAGAATATATCTAATTATTTAATTGAGAACAGTTATTATTTGGGAAAAAATAAATCATATATACTATTTGATCACATAAATAATAAAATAGTTATTTTCTAATATATTATCAAATAAATAAATAAATTTTATATTAAAATATATTCTAAAAAGTTATAACCATTAAAAAGTTTTAATAATGTGTAATTTTTTATTTATAATGGTTTTGTTGAAGAGGATTGAGTATGATTAATAAGAATTGATCATGGTTCTCTCTAAGTGAGAAAGTTAATGAAATTGGCCATGGTGATTATGTTTAACTATATTTAAATATTATTAACCATTAAAATATTCAATTATTATAAAAATACAATCTATAATGCCAAAATTAATTTTATTGTAGATTAAAAAAATATTTTGAAATCTATGTTTAGCAAGAAGGTCATCAATTTTTCAGTCTTTAAATTAGATTTCAAAATATTCTTAAATATATATTTAAGATAAAAATAGCTATAATTTTCTAGAACAACTTCATTTTTATTAGCAATAGTTTCCTCACTGATCCATGGTACTGAGTTTCTTCGGCTAGTGCACTCTATTGCCTTCACAGTATTGAGAGTGAGGGTGAATCAATATTGTCTAGGATCGATGAATTATTAACATTTTTTTCCTTTATTTACAAATACTAAATCATAAACCAATTAGTAGCCCAATGTAATACACAAATCTAAACATAATATGCACTACTTCACAATATTGAGAGTGAGGGTGAATTGATCTTGTCTAGGATCGATGAATTATTAACACTTTTTTCCTTTATTTACAAATACTAAATCATAAACCAATTAGTAGCCCAATGTAATACACAAATCTAAACATAATATGGACTATGAGCATTAAACACAACCAATGTACACTAGTAACAACCATAAACACAAATAATCATGACATCAACATCGATAAAAATATCACACATAAGAACACAAGATATAAGGTGGAAACCCTTCCAAGAGAAAAACCACCATTTACTTTGTTTTCTTCTCTTCTTATTGTTATCAACCAAAAAGTGATTACCTAGCTATTTTTCACTAGGATGATCAAAGCACACCATGTAGTGTGGATTTACACTCTAAAACCTAGTTTCACCTTAGGAAATAGTTTAGATAACCACTTTACCTAAAGTATTTTTGTTTAAATAATTCACCCACTTGAAAATAACCTATAAAATCATTTAATTAATTTCATGTTATTTTCATATTTTTATATCCCTTTAGGCTATGCATAATATTATAAGTATCTGCATACATGCACACCAAATATACAATCAATTGTTACTCCATCACATATCTCTTCTACATAGTGTGCACTAAGACTTGACTTAATCTATACGCTTCTCACATAATTCATGCTTTGTAACTTTAGATCGATGTGTGGGATTCAAATTTAACATAATGCCTAATGCTCTTTTCTTTACCAAATTAGCCACTAAAAAGTTATTAATTCATGACCAAATCAAGACACAGCTAAACCTTTATGCCATAGTTGAGTCAGTTCTTGCATTAAGACCTAAGAGACCTAATCGAGCTAATCAATTCCATGACTAGAGCAACTCCATATCCTTTAATAAAATCTCACATTAACACCACAACCAAACCAATACATAATTGATTGTATTCACATCCAATCAAGTTGAACCAAATCAAAACCAATTGAAGACTCAAACCAATCAAAGCTTCCTTAACAAAACCATGGGAAAATTATCTTGTGAAAGCTTGAAATTTTACCTTTTGCACGCATAGGAAAGTGTCGTCTCTAGATCACCACCATGCAGTAATGTGTGCAGGCATGGAAAGGGAATAGTTAATAGCACTGAGCCAATGCCACTCTATGAAGGAGGGTAAATCATGCCACTACCTTCAATCTTGGAAAATTAAATCTTCTTTTCCAAAAATTTCATGCAATATTTAAGAAAGGAAACGCTTCTGAGCTTAGCTCAACCAAATCATAATTATGCAGGTACTCTATCAGTTGTAACATCGGTGAATTACCAAAGAATCAAATTCTTGGAGAAAACACAAATGCAAATAATATCGTTAACTAGATTACAATAACGCATCATAATTAAGCATATTTGCAACATGCTTAATCATGAGCAGAAGCTCTAGAATCTTATTGACATCAATGCCAAAACCATGTTACCAACACCACTTTCTCCATAGGTTCATCCACACAGTCAGATGTAGATGTAGGATAGGATGATATTTTAAATTTCAACATAACTATTGTGAATATTTCCATCATATTCACTGTTTCTTTTGAAGAGATGAGGTTTTTCATATTTTTCCTCCTCACCCATTCATTTACCACCTTGTGTAAAGAGACGATATTTTCATCGAGAAAAGGTTGACTTTCCGAAAGGTTCTGGGTGAAATCTAGTAAATGTTTTTTAAAAACTAGGATATAACTGATAAGTTCTGTAATTTTGAGTGCCTCAAAGGTTTTTGATGATGCTAAATACATTTGTAGTGTTAAAATCATATTTAAATACAAAAAGTTTAAGGTTTTGCAATCCAAAATTTGTTGGAAAAAAAATCGGGGTGAAATTTCTTCCTTAGTAGACAACCCCTTTAATTATTATATGAATTTTGTGAATACGAGAAGTTTAGTTTCAAAATTTTATACATGTCCCTCTAATTGAAGGCTACTACGAGCTCATATAGAGATATGTCAAAATTGCAAACTAGGACAAAATTCCACCTTGGGATAGCTCATATGATGGAGATGATTATTGCATTAGATTCCTCTTTTTGAGAGGTCCAAATATGATATAAATATCATCTCATTCGGACAAGAAAAAGTGGAATTTGAATTTAATCTCTCTCATGAACAAATTATTAATGTCAGCCTTAGCTTAATGTAGGCTCAAGAAGCCCAATAGATGTGTCCTTTCACCCTCAACGAATTGTATAAGTAGGAGTGACCTCTCTCCTCATTTGGACATCACTCACTCATCGTTTCTTCTCTCTCCTAATCTGATTGGTACGTACAACTTGGTGATCATCTCTCTCTCTCTCACATGTGGATGAAGGATGAATTTCTCTGTCAGATTGCAAGTCAAATTTCAGAGTTTTAGGATAGCACTGACCAAGGATTCATTGACCAATATTGACTATGTTTTTTGCGGTAGAATTTTTCTCTCTTGAGGCCCCACATTTATTGGCACAAAAATCAAGGTGTTTGGGACTATTTGACCAGCATTGACTTCATGTTGATTTCTATTTTGGCAACAAAAAATCACAACATATTTTTTCTCTCCTTTCACTAGGTTCGGCCGAGCTGTTTTGGGTAGCATTTGACCTCATCTTAAGGCCGAGTTTGACTTAGGAGGACCAATGTCCATTGATGAAGTGTTGCTACTATTTTAACCAACATTTACGTTTTGGTTAGAGATGAAGTTTGAATACAGTTGACTACAGATTTGGAAATACTTTTTTGGGCAAGTTAATCTGATATGTGTACTCTCTCTCTCTCTTTGTTGAACTATTGAATAATAAAAAGAAAATTTGATCAAAGGGTTTTCCCCACATTGTAGTTTTTCCTTGGCATCCACCAAATCATGTGTCGTCTTGTCTTGGCTTCTCTTCTACACATATTTTATATTCTATCTGCATTTACTATCAATGTGATTAAGTTAATGTGATTGCTACTATAAATAATTGGAAATTGTCATTGGGCTTATAAGGAACATTGAACTAAATTGTGCTAAAGCATAGAAAATATCATTGTTATGTAAAACTAACATGGTGTGAGAGCTTAGGTGAAGACAAAACCCAAGCAAGAGTGAAGAAAAGCAATCATTAAGGGAATTTGTTCGACTAAAACTTGGAACTAGTCTCAATGACGATTACATCTTATTTCAAGTTTGAGGGCAAGGTTAAGGACAAATATGACTATCATGCATGCAAGATGTCTCTATATTTCACTTTGGAAGAAAATTATGCCATGGACTATGTCAACGGAAGATTAGTGGAGCCTCCTTTAAATGCATCCATAGCTGCACAAATAAAGTACAAGAAAGGTGAGGTTAAATCTAAGAAAATTGTTGTTGATTCTATTCACAAGCCTTTGCTTGCCTATATTTCTGATTTGGAAACATCTAAGGAGATGCATGACAAATTGGCTAGGATGCTAAAAGTAAATAATGCAAATCAATTTCTCTTTCTCAAGAACAATTTGAAATACATCGAGATGGATAGAGGATAATCCATTCAATCCTTCTTCATGAGGATTATCGAAATCAAGAATGATATCCTATCTATCGGAGAAGTTATTGGTGACAAGGAGCTAACTCTTATTGCACTTGGAGGCCTAACAAGAGAATGGGATGTGTTTAACACTACCATCCTCAACAATCACAGGATTCTGGGATTTGATGAATAATTAGCTAGATGCACACAAGAATAAATAAGAATGATGGAAAGGGACAAGACCTCAAGTTGAAATAATCCTACCGCCTTCTCTTTTCATGCTAAGAGGAAGAACAATGTTGCTCCAAGAAGTAAATCTCAAGGGTTCAAACTGGGATTCAAAAAGGAAGAAAGGAAGATGTTTCAATTGCAATAGGTTTTGCCACTTTTCTAGAGAGTGTCCTCACAAGAAGGATACTCCAAAAGATGATGACAACCATAACAACAACTATAAGGGTAATGGAAATCAAAGGAATAACAGGTTCAAAAAAAAAGAAAGGAGGAATGCTCACACTACTCGAAAGGGAAATGGTTGTCCTCTCAAGAAGTCGAGAAACTCCAATTATGAAAAAGTTAATGTTGTAGAAAAGAAAAAATAATTTTATATTATTTCTTCCCTCACCATTGCCTCTCCTTTGAATACATTGGGTCATTTCTTGATTGATAGTGGTGCCTCAAGGCACTTCACTACGTAAAAATAGGCTCTCTCAAACTCGATTGCAAAGAAGACAAATATGGAGATTATGCTTGAGGATAATGCCACTTTCCCTGTGAAAGGAATTGGGATTGTTACTCTTCACTTACATCAAGGTCAAACCCATCATTTACAAAAAGTGTTGTATGTACCTCATTTAAAAAAGAACTTGGTCTCTATTTATGTGATGGAAGATAATGGTTTCAAGGTGAATTTCATTGATGGGAAGGTTCATTTTTTACAAAGGAACCCGAAAGATGCATTCACTCTTGGATTTAGGGTTGATGTTCTATATCAAATTAGAGGAAGTCCATTGGGAGCAATGACTTGCGATACTTCTCTTCAATCTAAATTATGCCACTAAAGATTTGCTCACCTTCAGTAGAAAGCCTTGCCTGATATAAGGAAGATGGTCACATGTATTCCTAAATTCAACTTAGATCAGGAAGTATTTTTCCATGGATGTGCATCTGGAAAATATACGAGGGGACCATTCTCATGAAGTGGAAGTCAAACTCCCAATATTCTTCAATTGGTCCATTCTAATCTATGAGTTATGTTGCTCGTAACATATTTGGGAGGATATTTTTACTATGCAATTTTTGTGGATGATTTCTCTCACAAAGAATGGATCTACTTCTTAAAGGAGAAGGATGAAGTGTTAAAATGGTTCTTCTCTTTCAAATCCTTGGTTGAGAATCAAACAATGAAGAAGATGAAAATATTGAGGACCGATAATTGAACCGAATATGAGTCAAATGAATTCAATTATTATTGTAGATAAACGGGCGTTAAGAGGGAGACCACTACTGCATATACTCCTAAAAAAATGGAGTTGTCAAAAGGAATAATCAAACTATCATAGAAGCCACCCATGCCATGCTTCATGACCAAGGTCTACCGAAGTTCTTATGGGGAGAAGTTGTCAACACGCTGTGTATGTTCAAAATAGATGCCCGCACGAAGCACTGGACTTCAAGACACCTGAAGGAGTTTTCACTGGTAAGAAACATGATATTTCTTATTTTAGAATTTCTGGTTGTCTCGTATATTTTCATGTTCCAAAAGAGAAAATAAATAAGCTAGATGCATCTAGGAAGAATGAACGTTTTTGGGCTACAACAAAAGTTCAAAGGCATATAGAATCTATGTTCTTGGTCAAAGAGAAGTGGAAATAACTCATGATGTAACTTTCTGTGAAGATTTTTCGCTTAGGAAAGTCTGAGATCTTCCTATCCCTAGGAAGGACAATAATGATAATGCAACAAAGCAAGATGAATCTCTAACGGATGATCTGAAGATGTTGAGAAGAACATTTCACTGATGGGGACATTTCATAAAAGCAAGAAGTCAAACAGGTACCAAGGGTACTTAGCTGCCATGAGTACCATTATACAACCTGAGCAATGGACATTTGAAGAAGCTATGAAACACTAAGTCTATAAGGATGTGATGAATGAAGAATATGAGTCTATCATGAATAATTATGTCTACGATGTGATTCCTAGATCCAAGGATAAGTCAGTGGTCACTTCAAAATGGCTTTACAAAATCAAACATGGATTTGATGGGAGTGTTGAAAATTTAAAGGCTAGATTTGTTGCTCGAGGCTTCTCTCAAAAGGAGGGAGTGGACTATGATGAGATATTTGCACCAATTTCCTGATATATCACTATTCATTAGATCATAGATCTTTCTTCCTTGCAAGGATGGAGTGTACACTAAATGCATGTCAAAATTGATTTCTTCCATGGCTAGCTTAAGGAGGAACTCTATGTAGAACAACCCGAGTGGTTCGAAGTTCAAGATCATAAGACACATGTATACAAGTTGAAGAAATCCCTTTATGGGTTGAAGAAAGAGCCTAGGGCTTGGTTTGAGAGGATTGACAGCTATCCTATGAAGCTCGGATTTACAAGGAGTGATGTTGATCTCAACCTATACTTTAAGGTTGAAAATGACATGGCTCTCATTCTAGTGCTTTATGGGGATGATCTCTTTCTAACAGGTGATGACTCTTTCATTCATCAATGCAAGAGGGAGTTGGATTTTGAGTTCGAGATGAAGGACATAAGATAGATGCACTACTTCCTAGGACTGGATGTCTGGAAAAATCCAGGTGATATTTTCCTTTATCAAGGAAAAGACATTGTGAAGCTCGTTGAGAGATATGGGATGGTGGATTGCAAGTCTATATATTCTCTAAGATAACTCAACTTCAAGAAGCTATGTGGAAGTGTAGTTGGGCCTAGATTAGCAAACCTTCTCGAGTATTATCAAATTGTGGGAGCCCTAATGTTCTTGGTGAACTCTCATCCTCACATATGGTTTGTTGTGAACACGTTGAGTCAATTTATGGTCAAGCCCCATCATATTCATTAGATTTCTACTAAGAATATCTTGAGATTTTTGTGGCTAATAATCCACTATGGACTGAGATACAATGTTGAGAACTTGAGGCTACATGGATATTCAGATGTTGACTGGGATAACAATGTGATGGATCATAAGAGCACGTCTAGGTGCTTCTTCTCTTTGGGGTTTGATTCAATATCTTGGATGAGAAGGAAGAAAAAATCGGTTTCTTTGTTGCAAGTATGGCCTATTGGGAAGCTGTTTAGTCGAGGAAGCTCTTCAGTGAGATATTTGAGCATGTTCTAGATACCACCGTGATTTTCTGAAACAACTAGAGTGGGATTCACCTATGAGAGAATCTTGACTTCCATTACCACTTCAAGCACATTGATATCAGGTAAAACTTTATCGAATATGGTAAAAAGGGGAGAAATAAGGCTCCAACACATTAGGATGGATGAGTAGGTTGTAAACATTCCCATGAAGCCCTTAGGGAAGGTCAAATTCTTGACCTTTCGAGAGAGACTTGGAGTCATGGAAACACCCTCCTATGAGGGTCCCGTATGAGTTGGACACTAAGATTTAGGAGCTCATGGGGGCTTGGGGTACTTCTTTGAGCTATGATAAACCATAGGGTGCATGTTTCACCTTCCCCTAAAGGAGCCCTATGTATAGGCTGAGTGGTTCACCTTCCCTTATGATTGACATATGCATAGGATGAGTGGTTCACCTTATCCTATGGCATATGATGAGGATGAACTATTCACCTTCTCCTGCCGATTCCCTAGCATACATCCTACCCATGGAGTTTGAGGCTCACGGGAAGTACCTCTCATCTGGTCAATGAGTTTGGAAAAGTGGTTAGGGACCATAGCACTATTGATGGATGCATTGTTTACTGTTGTACTCCCTATGAATAGGATGCATGGTGTTCAACAATTTGATCTGGGATCAAGGAATAACTTTTGTTAATGAAGAGTGATAAGGTTTTGTGACTCACTCTTGATCACTTCTTCTTCATTATTACTTAATGGTTTGAAAAAGTAGAGAAGAGTTGTGATGGCAAAGATGGTACATGATGACAAGAAATACATTGGCAGGTTGAATTCTCCCTAGTTGAGAGGGAGAGTTAAAATTGGAAACTAGGGCCAAATTCCACCTTGGGATAGCTCATATGATGGAGATGATTATTGCATTAGATTCCTCTTTTCGAGAGGTCCAAATTTTATATTAATATCATCTCCTTCGGAAAAGAAAAAGTGGAATTTTGAATTTATTCTCTCTTATGCACAAATTATTAAGGTCGACCTCAACTTAATGTAGGCTCAAGAAGGCCAATAAATGTGTTGTTTCACCCTCAACAAATTGTATAAATCAGAGTGATCTCTCTCCTCATTTGGACATCACTCACTCATCATTTCTTCCCTCTCATAATTTGATTGGTTTGTACAACTTGGTGATCATCTCCCTCTCTCACACACATCTGGATGAAGAATGAATTTCTCGGTCAAATTGCACACCGAATTTCAAAGTTTCAATACAGCGTTGATGAGCGCTCACTAAGGCTTCATTCACCAAGTTTGACTGCATTTTCTGGGGAATAATTCCACTCTCTTAAGACCACATTTCTTAACACATAAATCGAGGTGTTTCAAACTATTTGACCAATGTTGAATTCGAGTTAACTTTTGTTTTGACCGCATTAAATCACATCAATTTTTCTCTCTCCTTTCACCAGGTTTGATTTGGTTGTTTTGGGTAGCGTTTGACCTCCTCTTCATGTTGAGTTTGCCTAAGGAGGACCGAGATGCATTGGTGAGGTGTTGCTACTATTGTTGCTAGCGTTGACTTTTTGGTTAGGGATGAAGTTTGACTATAGTTGACTGCAGATTTGACACGACCCTTTAGGGCAAGTTAATTTGATATTTTCACCATCTCTCCCTTTGCTAAACTATTGAATAATAATAAGAAGATTTGATCAAAGGGTTTTCCACACATTGGTGTTTTTCCCTGACATCTGCCAAATCTTGTGTCCTCTTGTCTTGGCTTGTCTTCTACACATGTTTTTATGTTCTATTTGCATTTACTATCAATGTGATTAAGTTAATGTGATTTCTATTGGAAATAATTGGAAATTGTCATTGGGTTGACAAGGAACATTGAAGTAAATTATGCTAAAGCATAGAACATACCATTGTTATCTAAAAATAACAGAACTACTATTCTAAACAACAAAAGGGGGGGTTTTTCGTTATACACCTTACAAAATTACCCTAGCAACAAATGAAATTTAGAAACCAATCCACTATTGATTAATTATACAATACCACTGTAAACCTCTTGTAGTCATAAATAGGTTCATTTAAAGCTTAATTTATATCAGATTTGCTTGAATGGGTAGTTTCATTCACAATAAGTGTTATTAGCATGTGCTTTAAGTGTTTCAATATGTCTACACAAGGCATTCACTTCCTCTTCTTGTTTTACCTTCTTATAATTTCATTCCTTGCAAATCATTCATCACACATGAAGTTGATGCAATGTATTCATTATCTATCTTATAATTTAAGAGTAAAAATGTCCATTATTTATTCATTATGGAAGTAAAATAAAACTGAAACTAAATATAAAATAATTTTAAATTTAAATTAAAAGAAAACCAAAAACACTAATTAATTAAGTAATTAAATTGAAACAAATATCAAAAATGCCTTATTTTCATCATCTTTAAAATAGAGAAAAAATTAACATTTCCAAATTAGTTAAAATAATAATAATAATATTTTTTTTTCTTTTATTCATATAAAAAATATATATTATTATAAAATAAATTTTAAATTTACATTTACACGGAAATACAATTAATTCAACTAAAAAATACAACTTAAATTACAACTTTCTATTTAAATAAATTAAATTAAATTACCAAAGAAACCAAACATAAATCACCATACTCAACGTCCCATCGTATTGTACTGGTGATTGCTTTCGAACGATATTTGAGGAGAAAATATATAATGGGAATCGAGTAGATGTATTAAATTAATTAATAATTAATTAGTATAAATAAAAAGATTAAATAAATAATAATTATTTAATGTTCATTTTGGAATGAGATTTACAGAATTTTAATTTAGTTTTTTTATATTGATTTGGTGTAAACAACTATTTAATTTTCTAAAATATTTTATTAGATTATATTGGAAATTTAATTTTTATAGAATAATTTTATAATATTTTTAAGCATTTTAAAAATTATTAATAATAATCATAAATAATAGACTTGGGAATAGACTAATGTTTTTTTGAAGATGGATCTAACTAAAGTGGGCTTCATTCTGGAAGTGGTGGATTGCATTCACATTATTTGTTTTATTTGGGGTGATTATTAATGACATTTATTCCAAATTCTTTAAATATTTCAAAGTATTGTGCGAGTTTGTTATCTTTCACCCTTTTTTTCCTTAAAGATTTCAAAGATATTCGACAAAGTTGCTATCTCTAGCCCTTTGTTTTTGGTTTAGTCATTGAAAGGTTTAGTACATACATTCATTCTAAAAACTAGCATCAAAGTAGAACACAAATTTATGATTGCACATATATTTTTGGTTGATGATGTGCTCTTTTTTGGTTAGACATTGAAAGCTTCAGTACATACATTCATTTTAAAAGCTAGCATCAAATTGGCACACAAATTTATGATTGCATACATAATTTTGGTCGATGATGTGCTCTTTTGGTAGAGGAATTTTGGTAGAATGGAAAATTTTCCATGATATCATCAAGAAGTTTGAAAAAGCTACACGTCTATGAAGGAATGAAAACAAATTCATTATTATTAGATTCAATGTTGACTCAGAAGTGGTGCACAAAATAAAGGACATTTTCTCAATGAATTCTAGGCCTTTAACACAAGTCTTCAAATATCTAGGCTTTTACTTGAAGCATACTAAATATTTAGTTTGGAATTGGCAATAGTTATGTGATAATTAGAACATAAATTGGCTAATTGGACTCATAGGTAGCTCTCTTTTGGAGATACAAATTCATTCTCATAAAGTTGTTTACATAATCTACTCATTTATTTTGTGCATATTAAAATATTTCCAAAATATATCATCAAAAAATTAAATTCTATTATGGTGAGGTTTCTTTACAAAACTTACACTGGGTAAAGTTTCAGGATATCTACATTCCCGTGAAATTGAGTGGATGGGTTCTACTAAATTAGGATGTTTTCTACATGGCCCTTACATTAAAGTCTTTATGGAGAGTGTTTTTTGTGGAGGGAATTTGGAAAATGTTGATAAAAGAGAAATATTTTAAACGGAATTTTGTTATGGATTGACTTAGATCTAGAAATTGTTATGGAAGGGATGTTCCTTTACATGGTGAAGCATTATCCATTCTAAATCATGGTTATTTTAAAACCTTAGGTGGGAGGTAGGGGATGGTACATAAATTAGAGTGAGAGAAGATATATTGTTTGCTACTTTAAATCCTCAATCCTCAATGAACAACTTAACAAAATTATCAGTGATAAGGGGATAAATTTCTTCAACCTATCACTAAGGAAACATGGAGCTCTTCCCTTGGGTAAACATGGATTCTAGTGAGATTGGTTTATGGTGGGATCCTACTCTTCATTGGGAAGCTCTCATCCTAAAAGTGTTACATGAAATGGTCTATTCATCGAGGAGACCAAATAAGTTGGTATGTAATGACACATTCTTGGAGGGTTCAATTAAGGTGTGAGGCTTATTGGCATATCAATGGAGAGAAATCAACAAATACTCCATCATGGGGTGTTTTAACATTTGGAAATGGAATCTCCCTTTAAATATTACTTTATTTGGTTGGTTAGCCATAAGGAACAAATTTCTTTCATGGGAGAACCTCTCGAATAGGGGCTTTTGGGACCTAGGTTTGTCTTATGTGCCTCTAACAAGAAGAGACCATTTTTCACTTAATGTTGATGTGTCCATTCCCAAAGAGGATTTGGGATGGTACTGTAAAATTTCTAAAGATAAATAAATTTTAGAAAACTATTTTAGTTTAAATATTCTTAAGAGATTTGTTCCAATTGGTTCCAAGTTCTTTCAATCACGCCTCTTCATTTTTTTCTTCATTTTTAGGGTTATATGGAAGTGCACGAATAATCTCAATTTTGAAGACAAAATTTTGAATATTGGAAGATAGTAACATCTTGTTTGTAACATAGATGTCTCATAGCGCCTTGTAGAAATAAGAGCATAGTCCATACACTACTATTTCCTAAGGCATATTTTGAAGGATTTTGAAAAAATGGCATTTGTGGATGTTGTGGGGTGTTATTCATCAATAGGGGGCACCTCTACAAGATTTAATGGAGCAGAGGTTACGGTACAAATATACAGGTTGAATTGGTGGCATTGTGGGGTTTACTTTTATTTAGAAAACATTTGAAATTACCCTCCTTGTCCATATTTGGTGATTCAAAGGTAGTTTTTGACTAACTAAGATATGGATCTATCATCAAGACCAGGTGGCAGGACCATAAGCCTTCTAAAATATTTCCAAGACATTTAGGTGTTCCACATTTTCAAGAAACTAAATGATCTAGTTGATTCCTTATCTAAGAAGGGACAAGGATGGAGACAATGATCTTGAATGCTTTTCTTTGGTTAAGATTTTCCTAGTTTATCTTTTACAACCAATAGTTGGCGGACTATTATTTGAGGAATTTTGAAATTCTAGGCAGATCTTTGGAGTTAATTACCTCCCTATCTTTAGTTGATTTATGTTGTATGGGATATGATACTCAAAATTTTGTGAGATTTTCGTTTGCCTACTATGCAAGTAAATTGAGTCTTCTGCTGATGGAAAATGGTCATATACTTGTTCATTTATTTGGAAAATGGCCATATAATTTGGGTAATGGAAAATGTTCATATACTTGTTCATTTTTTTGGAAAATGGTCATATAGTTTGGGGAATTCAAAAAGACGCAAATATTTTTTAATACAAAAAATAATAGGTTTTTCTTTGTTGTAAAAAAATAAATTAAAAAATACTTTAGGTAAAGAAAGTGCAACATAAACAATTAAATTAAAAGATATTTTACTCAAAAAAAACCCAACATTGCATGACATTGTTAGGGTTCTGGCAATGTTAAATAATTTAAAATAAAGAATGCTTAACCATAATTAACTACCACTGGAATTAGAAGAACCATAAAAGAAATGAAATATAATAGGAGAGGAAAAAAAAAAGTGTACAACCATTTTAACACTTCAAAATGTATATTATCCGGGGGTTTGAAAGGTCTCATGGTTAAAATTGATTTCCATATATGAAAATAACCTAAATCCCACTGAAGCAAGAAATGAAAATAAGGATAATAATATTTCCTCAACAGAATATTAGAATAATGTAATCACTTACCCCTGAAATTCCTCTGCATTATCATCCCTCTCCATTGGCAGTGCCTTCAGTGATTATAAATTAAACCAGAACAAACAAATAATAAATTATAAATAGGTAACATTATCGTACAACCATACAGTATACCTATTTTCATGCCTGGTTGGTCCCAACAAATCAGAGAAAAGCCTGGAAGAAAATTGAAAAGAAAGCAAAAGAATAAATAAAAAATAATAATACTGATAGAAAATTAAGGACCAAACAAACAAAAATGCATGTTTATGCTTCACAACAATCTATAACACTAATTAAAACAAAAAACATTATGTTCTGCTCCCTTTTCCCTTTCCCTTTCCCTTTCCCTCTCTTCTATTCTTTTCTGTTTAGCAGTCTTGTCTTTTCAAACTAACAAAAATTAAAGTCTCCAACAATATCATGCTTTACTCTGCCAGAGTTGGCCTTTCCATCTCTTGTTGTCATAAGGCCCTTTTGGTTGACTCATTCCTGTTGGGGTTTGAATTTAAAACAAAATTACTCGTTAAAATCTAATTCATCTTTATAATTTACTAGTATGTAATGTTTTTAATTATATTTGGGGTGCAATTTAAGGTCTGAATTCAAAACAGTCGTTAAAATCTAATTTAGAATTCACTAATATGTAATTTTTTTAATTATATTTGAGGTGCAATTTAAAGTCTGAATTCAAAACAGTTGTAAAAATCTAATTTATTTTCACAATTTATTATCTTGAAAGTTTCTTAATTATATTTGACCAACAAACCATTTAGTAACTAACAAGTTACCCACCAAATTCCCATCATTTGATAATTCTCTTTTCCATCTCCCTTCCGACACAACTCAATATATTTACGACGTAAGGTGTTTCCCTCTGAAATGGACTCCCCCAGATGCCTTTCTGTCTTAATCGTAGCCATTAGATCTTTTGTTAGGGCGATAGTTCACTCACCAGTTGACATCTGTGCGCCAAGCTTCGAACAGAGTTGGTCATGGAGTTTATCGCTGTTTCAGTTTATGAGCTCTCCAGTTTCTGTTTGTATAGTCGAATCAGCATTGGCAATGGCATCCCCTATATCCTCATGCCCCCATGCAAACAGGTGAAGGGAAACCGCAATACAACTCCACCAGCGTTAAAACCTAGAGAGATGCCCTTTCTCGTGTTGCAGAAATAAGGGGTTTCGATCTGGACGCATATAATGGGTGAGATCTCAACCCTCACCTCTCAGTATTGTAGTACTTCTCATACGTAAGTGCCCACATCAATCAAATCTTTATAAATTGTTTGATATAAATGTTTGTAAATTTTCTTATCCTTGTATTTCACCAATAAACAGGTATTTCGCCAATAAACAAGCAACCATGGAAGTGTGTGGAATTAGGGCTGCTGGTGTTGATAACCCAAATAGTGGTGTTGATAACCTAGATAGCGATGACAAGAGCTCTCAAATATCATGCAACAAAAGCTGGAGTCACCGGCTTCTTTAGCACCAACTCTGCTAAAATGATGTCCTCCTGGCACCTGATAGGACTGAGACTGTTATTGGGGACCAAACTGCTAAAATGCCCATAAAATAGGACAAATCCATTCATATACATAGATTTTGCCAGAGAAATCAACATAGTAAATCGGCAAAATATTTAGTTTTTGCTAATGGCAATTACGGCAAAGAAAGCTAATCTACTAACAGAGAACTTCGAAGGTGCTTAGAAAGAGGGGCATATCGGTTGGTTTAAACTTTGTGCATAACATGCCATGGAAATAATAATAATAAAATAGGGTAAGCAAGTTATTGCTAGCAAACTTTACTACACAGAAAACAAATTTTAGTAGAAGACTGTTTAGTTATTCAATGGGAGAATACTATGCAAAGTTTACATATTTTTCTTGTCGTGTATGTGACCTTTATTCTCTACTCTGGCTTCTTTATGTATCCCCTGCCCTTTTTCTCCTTCCAGGGAACTGAGTGAATCCCAATGGAAAAAGATAAACTAACAAAGAAAAACATCGAAATTTCCCCAGGACTGTGTTTTTTACCAATTGTTTTTGGTGACTCTACTGCCACCTAGCTTGAATGCACCCATGGTTCTGATTGCATTGACATCCTAGACAGATCGGGCCTTGCCCTTGGTAGTTTGATGGTATCCATCAACTTACCCTCACGAATAGATCTGGTCCCTGGGCTCCTTAGGCTTCATTTTACTGTTCCTCAACTCAACCTGGAAATTTGGAAGTGCTATCTTGCTCCGGGTATACCGTGCTTAAACCTCTTGTAACCCGGCCTACAGTTGAGAATAAAGTCCTTGAGCTCATTCTATGAATGTAACAACACTAAGCTAATCATTACTGGACCTGCTACCTTCCTCTCTTTCATACTTTGTAACACTATATTAAGTGGAGTTTGGGGCAGGAATCCCAAGCAAGGTTTGAAAAGGCGATTTGCTGGTTCAGCCATGAATGGCCCAGTTGTAACAATGTTGCAGGTATGGTAGAATTCTGTCGCAAGTTTTGGTTTTGGATAGCCCACCAAGAAAGTCCATAGGTATAATTTCCCAAGGCCTTGAAGGCACTAGAAGGGAATGTGCAACCCCGACATTTTCTGAATTTTTGGTGCTGCACAGTGCACAACCCTCATTAAACTTGGTGGCCTCTACGTGCATTCTTGGCCAATACACATTCCCTTGCAGGTTTTGCCTACGTTTTCCTTATACAACAAAGTGGCCAATGACTTTTGAAGTATGGACCTCTGGCAACAAGTGAACTCCAGTCTCTAGCTTCTTCTCTCAAGGTGCATAGCTTATTAGAATTGTACAATAATCATTCACTTCATGTGCATTCTCACCTGTTCCTGTTTGTTGCAATGCTGCCAAGATGGGCCTATGGTTTTCATGAGCAGCGACCATTGTCTTACATTCTTAATGTTGAAAGTGAGCCAAGCACATGATTATTTCAAAAGATAAAACAAGTGACATGCAAAGAAATACACTTGGCTTTGGCTCTAAGTTGGGTAGGATTACCTCCGACAATAGCTGAATTTAATGCTAAACTGGCTTTTCAATTTGTACCCCTTTTGGCTCAAGACACACCTCCTTAGACTGCGACATAAGGTCCTTTAGCTGATTCCTTTGCCCACCTATCAAAATTTTGATTTACTTGTTCGACACTCATCTTTTCCACCTTGGGCCTTAATATTGTCAAAATGAACCTTTTGCTGGATTATGGATTCATTTGGGTCGCCCAAAGCGAGGATATATTTTCTTTACCGAAGTAAGATTTAATGAGATAGAGCTTTAGCAGCATACACTTATCTGGTCTTCTATAGAAAATATCATCTCAGTCACATAAGTAAGGGTTCCCCAATGCCCATCACTATTGCACTGACATGAAGCAGAACTACATCACAAATGATTTCATTAATTGATTGGGCAGAGATGGTGAAGTCAAACTTGTATTTTCTTGTGACCTTGAGGTCCATGTCTTTATGCAGCCAACCAAATGGGTAATGTTTTGGATGTGCCTCCGTTGATAAACCCAATTGCTACTCAAATGCTTTAGATATCAGATTTTTCTGGCTACTGGGTTGTAAGTAATGGACTTTTTAACTGACCCTTCACAAAGAAGACGCTTTTGCTTTTATTTTTTCACTTAAGGCGAGGCTGATCCATAAAGTTCAGTTTTCATCCATGTTCTTGTTCCTCCGACTTCTTGTTTGTCCATTGGAGCACATTTCATCATAGGGAATTTTTTTCTTTCCGGATTCTTGGGAATCAGTTCTGGATGTAACTCGCAACATTGGTCCTTGGTATGCCCATGTCTTTTGCAATGGTCCATTCTTTTGCCTTACATTCATCATTCTGTTCTTCGTCCATCCTTTGTATGGTACTAGCAACCTTTTACCTTTCATGGTCTGGTTTTGTTCGTTCATTTCTCTCATTGGTTCTCTGGAGCTCCCTCTAATCACAACACCTCATTTGCTTTTGGCTTCATTACACTATCTCTGTACAGGCCCAATCAAGGCCGTGAACCTTGAGCAAGGCCAGCTCTTGTCAAATGTAACAATGAATAACTCCAATGTATTTCATAACCACGTTGGCTTCATCTTCCAAAATACTCAGTATGATAGCTTGCTTCTTGGAACTCATTAGTGTAATCTTGGACAAGCTGCCTCTGACGCTATCTAAGACACTGCCTCTGGATTTTCTCCTCCCTTTCACACCTGGTTGGCTATAATTTCCTTCTTAGCAAAACTTTGAACTCATTATAATACATAACAAGTGATTTCTTTTGCTATTACAAATTCTAGCAATAGTTTTCCCACCACAGGAGGGCATGCTTTGACATTTTCAAACATGCAAAGGTAATCGTTTGCACATCAGAATGTCCCTGACAACTGAAATAAGCCTCAAGCTACCTTAATCTATTATTCAATTTTTCTGTATGCATCTGCCCATCAATTTGTTGAAAGGTTCGTCTTCTCTCTTCCTTCGTCTTCACTCTTCCTGGGGCTTTTCCCCCTCCAAGTGATACTATTGTCTGGTTTTAATCATCCACTTCCAGGATTGTATAACACTCTTATATCAAATGACCTACTCCGTCACCTGCCAACACAAAGACATTAACAGGGAACCAAACTGCTAGTCAGTATTAAAGTAATACCAAGAAAACAGGGCAGATCGATTTATATACATAGTTCATGCAAGAGAAATTAGAAAAACACAGTAGATCAGAAGAGTCTTTGGATACCTTCTAATGACAATTACAGCAAAGAAACCAAAGCTACTAACAAAGAGCTATGAGGATTCACAAAAGAGGGACATTTCAGTCGGTTTACATTTAGCATTTAGGGAAGTAAGAAAATATAAGAAGCAACATATTACCAGTGAGATTTATTACAGAAAAGTTCAAAACTATTTTAAGGAAGAGAGTGGCTTTATTCACTGGGAAATTTCTATACAGAGTTTTGTTACAGATGAGTACAGTTGTTTTGCACTCTAGTATTGGTAGCAAGATTTACATGCGATGTTTTGGTCTGTATCCTGTTGTGCCCGTGACTTTTCTTCTCTCTCTATCCTTTCTCCTTCCATCGAACTCAGAGAACCCTAGTGAGAAGCTAAACCAACAAAGCAAAACAAAGAAACTTCCCCAAAATTATTTTTTCTGAATGGTTGTCATGATTATCCCGCCAACGTGGCATGAATGCCCATTTGGCTTTGATTGCTTTGATGCCCTAGATGGATCATAAACCAGAAGATCATGTTGTCTCTGCTATGAGTTTTTCTTTATCATAAAACACAAACAATAGGACATGGGTCTGTGGTTTAATGGCAAAGTGGGGAATTCATTGGTCACAGGTCTTAAGTTTTATTCTTCCAAGTGACAGTGGCACTGTTGTGTTTGCCAATCACTGGGCCAACAATGATTCAGATCTTGGAAGTTTCACAATAGTGTCATGTTGACAGAAAGAGCACAGAATCTCTATTAATGAGAGTTGAAAACTCGTGGAGTCTTTTAAGTGCTCCTGTGTCAAACTTAACTCAGTACTACTGCAAGTATAAGTTAACTTGGTCCCCAGTTTGAATTGTGAAGTGTCAGACCTGCAAGTATTTGTGGGTTACTTGCTAGGTAGATGGAAAAAAAAGCTGACCGTCGTAAAAAATTAAAGGCCAAAGAGAAAACAAAACCCCTCTTTTTGAAAAATTTCTATTGCCGAGTTTTTGTTCGAGTCTTAGGTGCATCCTCACAATCTGGCTGTACTGGTTTATTTGCCTAGAGAAATTTTTCAACAATGGATGGAAACTAATTTGTTATACCTTATGGGTTGAGAAAATATACTAGGAGAACTTGTTTTCTAGAGGTTCCTTTTCATGAGTAATTTCTTCTGCTTCTTCTTCATATTTTACAACTTTTTAACGTCCAATCTGACTGATGTTTGTAGGAGGTAACTAGTAGGTTTAGTTAATTGTTTCTTACTTTTTGCCAAGAAATCTATAATCTCTATTATTTCTTACCATATTTCATTGAGTTTCTTTTCTAGTGTAGCATGGGGACCATTCCCCCATGTTAATTGTTTCTTCATCATGCTTAGAAATCTGTAACCTCTATTATTACCTACCCTAGTTCATTAAGTTTTTCTAGTGTAGCATGGGGAGTTTTTCCCACCCCTGGATATCCCTTGCCTAACCCTACCTCTGGGGACTTGGACAAGGGGAACTCGTTGTTTAGAAGGGATGCTCCTGAGGATGTGGTGGAATTCCCCACATCATGTATATATCGCTATGGGAGGTGTCTTTTCTGGATTTGGAGATGTTGGATGCCCCTATCTAAACCACTGCTCATGTGGCACTATTATCCAAAAAGGTAAATTCTTTATCTTGGTGGGTTCAACATTCAGACCATGACAAATATTATCTATGTAGTGCATGCCTGCATTGCATGTAGTATGTTTATTGTAACGAAGCATAATCACAACAGTTTTGGCTCCCACATTTGATAGGTACTTGGACCTTATTTAGTTTTCAGGGTTCTAATATTCACACAAACAAGGCCATTTGGACCCATAAATTAAGTGTTGCTAATTTGATAAAGTTTTATTATCTCTCTTTTCGATTTTTTAATATTTTATTAAAAAAATTAATATTTGCCATCCGTGTCTGCCTTTGATGAAATTTGGGAGTTCCTTTCAGTCATCACTGGAAACTGAGCCCCCTCTATTCCCAAAATACAATGCAACATATTTTTTCTCAGTTGTTAATGTTTGTCGGAAGTGGAAATAAATAGTTGTTTTGCTTGTCCTATATTTAGAGAATATGTTGCTGTAGACAGTAGTTCGAAGTAGGTGTTCATTCTTGATCTCATTACTAATACATTGTTTGCCAATTTGTCTCCCAGGCTTTTTAGTAGTGGTACATCTTCTGATCTTTTAGTTTAGAATCTAGATAAATGTATAGAAGGTTTTTTTATCTTTTTTATTTTTTAATTTTAGTGTCTCATAAATTTTTATTTGAGTTTCACATTTGTTTATCAAGGTGGTGATTTTCTCTTTGTAATATGACATTTTATAATTTAAACTGAAGTTTGTCTAGAGTATCTGACCTAATTTGTTTTTTGGAACAGGCTTTCCGCAGCTCATGTATTCGGCCCAGAAGTCAGTCGGATGGTTCCATGACGAAGCTAATGCAGGTGTTTGAAATCAGGTGGTCAAGAATGAAAAAATTTAGGGGCCATGAATTTGAAAGCTTGTGGGTGATTACCGTCAATTTGTATTGGAAACTCCATTTAAAAATGTTACCAAATTCCATTCTTGGGCCTTGAAGCTCCCAAGTTTTGTGTTGTAGTTTTTAAGGACATATAATATCCTCATGGCTTATATTACTATTCCCTGAAGAAGGAATCTTCCATAATAATCCTCTATGTGTGTACACATTCATTTGAAACTTTGATGTTCCATCATGTTTCCCTTGTAAAATGTTTACCAAATACCAAATTCCATCCCTAGGTTTTGAAGCTCCCAAGTTCTGTGCTTTAGTTTTTAAGGACATTTAATATCCTCATGGCTTATATTGCGATTACTTGAAGAAGGAATCTTCCATAATAATCCTCTATGCGTGTATGCATTCGTTTGAAACTTTGATGTTCAATCATGTTTCCCACACAAAGGTAGACCAATTTTTTTCAGTCTTATCGAAAGAGATCACAATTTTGCCTGGACGGCAAATTCCGAAATTTGACTGTGGGAGTGTTTAAATTACTTTTGGATGGCGGAAATGGATTTAGCATCCATCATGAATGCCTGGGTACCCAAAATACTGAAGCTTGACCGCTGTAATTGACATTTTCAAAAAAATTAGCTGGATTTTTTCAAAATCATGTTGTGATTTCTATCATTTTCTATGCAAAATTAAGGCACTCAAAATTCTAAAACTTGACAACTATAATCCACTTTTTCAAAATCATGCTAGAATTTTTATTATTATCATGATGGCTCCAACATTTTTCATGCATTTTCAAATATGGAACGACGACCATGATGTTGTTCACAATGTCATATCATTTCTTTCACCTCTTCCATTACAATATAATAGTATTTTCTAATAACACCATAAATAGGTAGCATATGGAAAAATTACATCTGAAGCGTCTG
This sequence comes from Pinus taeda, assembly GCA_000404065.3. Taxonomy (NCBI): domain Eukaryota; kingdom Viridiplantae; phylum Streptophyta; class Pinopsida; order Pinales; family Pinaceae; genus Pinus; species Pinus taeda. The sequence goes on along the minus strand of APFE031713345.1, from coordinate 125,281 downwards.
AACAATGATAGTAGCAGTGTTAACCCTTCTCCATCAAAGAACTATCGCCAGGTCGAGCAAAGTGACATGGACGTCATGTTGGCTGTAATGGTGGAAGCAAGATGCACTCTCTGCGGCCGAGAAGGGCTCGTCCTAATACCTGTTGAATTTCACAATATTCATTGCTAATTAGAGATCCATTTTCAGTCGGAACCAACCTTAGTCAGCAAGTTTTTGGCTGGCTTAAGCTCCTACATTCAGGATACGACCAATCTCAAAAGTGCGGGAAGGTATAAAAACCCTAGATTCGCCATTGATCAATCAGATCAGGCTCTCTATAGACAGATCAGCCAATTTCTTGCAGGTTTTATACCACGGATGGAAACTCGCCACGGCAGATCTGCTCTCGGAAGCACAAGAGGCCCTGGCACTATGTCTAGGCACTACTTTGACTCCTTTCAGATCCAAATTTATCAACCTACAGGCAGAAACATCCTGCAATGGGTCAGTTCTTCAGATCTGGTGATGGATCTCAAACTGGATCTAGAATGGTGGATTGGGATCCCTTCAGGCCTTCAGAGACTTCCCTTTCAAGGTAAACAACTCGAAGATCTTCTTCCCTTCTCTTCTTACAGCATTACCAGTAATAGCTCATTGGTGTTAACCCTTTGTTTGAGAGGAGGTGCAACGAGGCAGTCATCCTCAGCTCCTCTTTTCTCTTACAAATATGTAACACTCTGAGAACCCCAAATCCCCTGAAGCCCTTAAACCTAAGCCTTTTTTGGTTGACAAGATAAAGGAAGTTCCCTCTGTTGGAATCTCTCATGGTGGTCCTGCAATCCAACTCTAATATTTTGTAGATAGAGCCATCATTTGCAGATTTAACGGACTGTGGTCGCGTTCTCAGGATCTCTATACATGGATCCATGCAAACTTGACTCATCATTGTAAGGTCAATTTCTGTTCAAAAGGATACTTCATTATTCTTTTTTAGGACAGTAAGCATTATAAAAAGACTTTAGAAGAAGGCCCTTGGTTCATGGGAACTGCAGGGCTCTTCTTGACTCCTTGGTTCCCAGATTTTGTTTCAGCAACTGCAGTCATTACCAGGACACCTGTATGGATTAGGCTTCCAAACTTATTGGCCCACTTATGGCATGATGCAGTCTACAGAGCTATAGGCAACACGTTGGGTAGTTACATTATGGAAGATTACTGGCGGCAATTTAAAGGTCTCTACACATACGCCACAATATGTGAAGGGTTAGATTTAGGCAAAGGACTTCCAGACCAAATCAATCTCAAGATAAACGACTTTGTCTGGTCTGAGACACTGGATTATGAAAACACTGCATTTTGTTTCCGCCACTGCCACCATCAGGACATTTGTGGAACACTTCCCCATCTCTCCCGGCAAAAAAGAATAAGGATAACCTCTCCAAGCCCAAGTCCAAACGATCGGCTCCTTTCTCTCCACCTCCAGTGGTGGATTCTGACTCCTCTAGCTCTGAAGATGAAGGTAGTGATGCAAAATTGGATCTTGCCCCTCATTCCGTGGTCCCTTCCACCGATGGTCCAATGCAGTTCTCCGATTCAACGACTGCTCAAAAACGCGACCATATGACCTCCTCCTCTGATTCATAAAAGGAGGGCCCCCTTGAGGAGAACCCCAATCTTCAAGTTGCTATTGCTCATTCCCCCCAGGATGGTTGGGTCAAAGTTAAAAAACGGAAGGGGAAAAAGCTTCGTGTTGAGGCTTCTGCCCATTTTAGGTAAAAGTTAGTCCTGTTGCTTCCAGTCATTTGTTGTAGCTTCTTGCTTGTTTCTTTCCTTCTCTAGAACCGAGGTTGATAGGCCTATCATTTCCAGTTGCCGGTTTTCTATCTCTCTTGATTGTATCATCTTGTACCATATTTTTGCTTAATAGTGTTAGTCCAATTTAGGAAAAAAATAAAAAATAAAAAATAAATAAATAACCTCTATATGAGATTACTATTATTTACGAAATAGCCATATTCAAGTATACATAACTAATCATTTCAAGTATAACTCATTATCATCCACCCTAGCTTTCAACAATGTCCATTCACATGTTGCTATTTTTCCACACACTACTATTATTTACAAAATATCCATATTCAAAATACACATAACTAATACTTTCAACTCTAACTCATTAGCATCCACCCTTTCTTTCAACAATGTCCATTTACATGTCGCTATTCTTTCACAAACTATTATTATTTACAAAATATCCATTTTCAGAATACACAACTAACTGTTACAATTGTAACTCATTATCATCCACCCTTGCTTTCAACAATGTCCATTCACATGTCCCTATCCTTCCCCACTCTATACATGTCCCTATTCTTCCCCACTCTGGTATTCTTCACCACTCTGTGACTTACAACATTTCCTTTGCAACATAAAATGCAAATGCTAATTATTTCTCTCCCACTATACCCAAAACGGAGAATGGAATGGCATCGCATTTCAGCGACTCCTCTAATTGTTTCCGATTTCTTATCACACAAAGCATTCCCAATGTTGTTTTAACATCACACAAAGCATTCCCAATGTTGTTTTAACACCGCTACTGCATAATTTCCAAAGTTGTTTTAACATCTATCAAAACTACCAACCTTTTTCACACTTCCCAAGATGAAAAATGCCTTAATTTATGGGCACGCTCCTCCACATTAATAATTTTATTTCTTAATTATATTTAAGAAATAGTTCTCCATGCCCATCTAAGTCAATGATAGTTCTCTCCCACGATCACAAAACTGACAATGACATCGCATTTCAGTATCGCCGCTCCTCTCACTGTTTCCGATTGCTTTTTGGGCGATCTTGGAAGCAGTTGATTTTTTGAAAACTTTTCCGGCGGACTTTTCCGGTCAATATCCGACAGCAATTTATTGAAATCCCAAGTTTGATAGCTAGTTTCTGCACAATCAAAAGGTCTCAGGGCTTCTTCCTGGTGCTGAATCCAAATATGCAGTTAAAAAACCATTTTAACTGCTAAAAATCAAGATTTAACCTCATTTCTTCCGCCAGATTCCGTCACCGAAATCTCCAAAAAGTCGCATTATAGACAACTCCATCTTGGAATTAATTTCAAAAATAGAAAAAAACTTAAATTATTAATGTGGAGGGAGTGGAGCGTGCCCACAAATGGCATGCTTTACTCTGCCTCACTCTCCGTTTCCTCTCATGTTGTGATACAGACTTTTAGGTTGACTCATTCAAGGTTTGAATTTCAAAATAGACTGACCCAGCTTCACAATTTTAAAAGATATTCAAAATTTTGTAAATCTTTTAATTACATTTAAAAAACAAACCACTCGGTAATTAACAATTTGCCTATCAAATTTGATCAATGGATGAATCTCTCGTCTATCTCCCTTCCCAGCCAACTCAATAATTACTTCTCTCCCACGATCCCCAAAACTGAGAATGACATCGCATTTCAGCATTGCCAACCCTCTGATTGTTCCTGATTTATTTTCACACAAACTGATTGCATAATTCCCGAGGTAGTTTTTATTAACGGCTGTCCAAACTCCAACCATTGTTACACACTTCCCAAGATGGAAAAAGCCTGAATTTGTGGGCACGCTCCACATTAATAATATATGTAAATTTTTAATTGAATTACAAGATCGCCTACCGCTCCTAAATACAATTTTGAATTTTCATGGCAGGTTTAATTGAGCATTATTATATGTTTAAATTGGATATTCTAATTAGATGTTTACTGTATTTTCATTACTATTACTTTGGTTATTATATAGTTTAAATTTATTTTCTCAGTACATCTCATCCCAAGTTTTGGAATTGAATTACAGGAATATTAGATTTGTTTTGGAATTGAATTATAGTAATATTAAATTTTATTTTATCATTACATATGTTTATTTATGGTTAAAGTTTTTTGGAATAGTATTTTTAGGATTAAGAAGAGACTTGTGCTTAAATTAGTGAAGGAGAGTCTTTTTATATGAAAAATTTATTGAATTATATATTCTTTGAATTAAAGGTCAAAATTTAAATTGAATCAATAATATTCGATGGACTCCACTTTTTTGAAAAAATAATATTTGGCCAATTATTTTTTGAAAAAATATTAATGATTAAAATGAGATTTGTTAATTCCAAAAAAATTAACAAAATTGAGAAAGAAATGAAATCGTAACAATAATAAAAATAGGAATTAGATTTTAAATTTTGAAAAATTAATTGAATCTTTAATTTAAGAATTAGTTGGAAAATTAAATTTATTAGTTTAAGAATTATGAGAATTAATTTTTGTTGCCGAGCAGTAACTCCTCAAAGAAAAATTGATTCATCTATCATAATTTTTCATGTTGGTCTTTATTTTATACATGAGGGAAAGACTCTTCACTTTATCTCTCAATGACTGTTCATATTACTTATTATTTATTTACATTATATTAACCCAATCCTCATGATTAGGTGTCAACATTGCCCCCTTAATCTCAAGGGATGTTGGTGAGTCCAAGCATCATTCTGAATCGTTCAAACAAGTGTTTTGGTGAAGATGTCGGCAATTTTCTCATTAGTGGAACAATGACAGAGATGCATTGTTTTGGCCTCAACATGATGTCGAATGAGATGATAGTTGGTATTGATGTGCTTTGTTCGATCATGGAACTTTGGGTTTTTGGCCAACTTTATTATAGAGGTATTGTCAATCATGAGTGGAGTTGATTGTACTTGTTTTACCTGCAATTCTTCAAGAATTTTCCTAAGCCACATAATTTCTTTTGTTGCTTCAGCTGCTCCCACACATTCTGCTTCTGTTGTGGAATCTACTGGAACTGATTGTTTGCATGATCTCCAGAAGACAGCTCCTGATTCAAGACTCATAGCACATCCTGAAGTAGATACCCCAGTTTCTTTGTCTCCATCAAAGTTTGAATCAGAGTATCCAATCAAGTTGACGCTATCCACTTATGTATACTTTATTCCAAAGTCTTGAGTTCCCTTCAAGTACCTTAGAACTCTTTTTGTAATAGACCAATGTCCCTCACAAGGCTTCTGCATAAACCTGAGAGGATTCCAATAGCAAATGAAATGTTTGGTCTGGTATTGGTTAGGTAGTTGAGACTTCCTACAAGTTGTCTATACCTTGTTGCATCCTCAAATTCTTTTCCTTCAATAGATGTGAGCTTTAAGTTTTGTTCCATTGGAGTAGTAAGAGGATTGCATTTTGTCATGCCAAACCTGCTCAACAGATCTCCAATGTATTTCTTTTGAGAAAGAAATATGGACTGCGGAGGTTGGGTTACTTCAATACCAAGATAGTAATGAACAGAGCCCAAATTAGTCATTTCAAAACTTTTCCCCAATTCCTTCTTTATGGATGCAATGTAGATTTCATTGTTCCCTATCATCAAATGATCATCTACATATACCACAAGATATGCAACTGTTTTTCCAACTTTGTTTACAAATAAAGTTGCACCATCAAGATCATAAAGTTTGAAATTGAGTTTTAGAAGATGCTCAGTTATTTTTTCATACTAGGCTCGTGATGCTTATTTGAGGCCATACAAGGACTTCACAAGTTTGCATACTTTATGTTCATGTACTTTCACAGTGAATCCTTTGGTCTGGGACATAAAAACATTCTCTTTTAGATATCCATTCAAGAAAGTAGTTTTTATGTCTATTTGATGGACTTTCCAACCGTTCTAAGCTACTAGGGCAAAGCGTGTCCGGATGGTAGCCCGTTTTGTTGTGGGGGAAAAAGTCTCCTCATAATTGACCCCTTCCTTTTGCGCAAAACCTTTTGCCACAAGCCTAGCTTTGTGCTTGTCAAGTGAGCCATCAACATTATACTTGTTCTTGTAGACCCACTTGCAGCCAATTTGTTTGGTTCCTAATGGAGGATCAACCAGCTTCCAAGTGCCATTCTTTATGAGGGCATCATACTCCTTTTGCATCACTTCTTTCCATTCATCATGAGAAGCAGCTTCTTTGAAGGAAGTTGGTTCAAAATATGTAGATAAGTTCAATTCACAATCATAAGAAACATCGATATCAATAGGTGAATTAGAGTCATCTACATCACCTCCATTTTGCCGGTTTGAATTTCTAGTTCCTGTCTTTCCAACCTCATCAAGATGAACACTTTCAAGTGTCTTTATCAACCACTTTGGGGACCTTTCTCAGATGGTCTAGGTTGCTCCGTTGATTGAGTTGCGACTGAATCAAGGCTGAGTCTCCCAATTCTGTCAATCACATCACTTAAAGCAACATCCGTTGTTGGAGTTTCATGCAGGGGAGAGAGTTCTTCAGAAGAAGATTTCACATGTTGATCTAGTATAGGAATCCCCCCTTCAAGATGTGGAATCTGATTATCAAATTCTTGAAATGATTTTGCTTTTTTGAATCTATCCAAGCGATCAAGTTGCCACTCAACAACATTGTCGATGATTCAAGAAAAATTACATCTCTAGATACAACAAAATTTTTATTTACTTCACCATAGAGACAATATGCTTTGGAGGTGTTTGAATACCCCAAGAAGATACATTTACGACTTCTAGCACCAAGTTTGTTTCTATGTACCTTTGGTATCAAGGCATAACAGGAGGAACCAAAGACCCTAAGATGCTTTACCAGAGGAACATGTCCATACCACATTTCATATGGAAACTTGTTTCTAATAGCATTAGATGGACATATATTCTTTATATATGCAGCACATAGAACAACATCGACCCAAAACATTATCTTTACATTTTTGAAAAAGAGCATGGATCGTACCATACTTAAGATTATCCTATTCATTCTCTCAGCTACACCATTTTGTTAGGGATTATAAGGCACAGTTGTTTGATGTTTGATCCCATGTTGGCGAAGATAGTTTTCAAATTCATTTGATGTGTATTCTTTTCCATTATTAGTGTAAATAGACCCAATATGGGATTGTGCATCATTTTCAATCCATTTATGAAAGTTCTTGAATGTTTAAAAAACATCAGATTTGTTCTTCAATAAATAAACCCAACACATTCCGGTGTAGCCATCAATAAATGTCATCATATATTTATTTCCATTTGCAGAAGGAACAAGCATTGGACCATATAAATCTGAATGAATGAGTTCAATTTTTCTATTTGCTCTTGAATGTGAATCATGAAAACACTATTTTCTATGCTTTCCTATAATGCAAGCATCACATTGCTTAAGTTTCCTAGCAATCGTGGTAAAACCAGCAACACCATTTTTCTCCAACAAGTGGAGGCTATCATAGTTCAAATGTCCAAATATAACATGCCATAATAAACTTAATGCAAGTGTACCTTCTTCATAATGAGAATTGTATGAGAAATGTTGTGCACGAGTAGAGGTTCCTTGCAGCTTGAGAAGCCTTTCTTCTTCTATTCCCCTCATGACAAGTGAGTGTTGAGATGATTTTCTTATCTCAAGCTTGCCATCAAACATATGAATGGAGTGACCTTGCTGGCGGATGTGGACCAAGGACAACAAGTTTCTCTTGAGCTGTGGGAGATATAGAACATGATGCAGAATAAAGTCTAGAAGACCATGTAGTTTAAGCCTGATTGTGCCAAGCCTTGATGGCTTGATTTTTATTGGTATGCAAAGTATACTGCTCCATCAACATTGTCAGTGAATTCTTCAAAAAAATATTTTCTATGAGTCATGTGGCAGGTTGCTCCTAAATCAAGCAACCAATCATTTTTCCAAGAAGCAAGTGAAGCATTAAATAAATCTTCATTTACTCCAATATTACATTGTTCCACAACATAGTGAGAAGATTCAGGTGCTTTACCTTTGTCTGTATCATCAATTTTACCTTTCTGTTGGTTTCTTTGCTGCTCAATTTTGTCCCATGGTAACTTGCATGTAGAGGCATCATGTGATCCATTTCTTTTGCAGCGTATGCAGCGCAAATCTGCCTTTTCTCCTTGAGAGAGTCTACCCCCCCCACCTCTGAAATATCTTCCTCTTCCTCTTCAACCACCTCTTCCTCTTGAAGAATCTTGAGTAGGATGCTTTTCTTATGAGCAAGGCACACAACCTCTTCAGAAGATTCAGGGTTTGTCTTCTTTCCAAAAGCTTTCTCCGTTTCAACAAACTTTTTCACAAGAGAGTCAAAGGTGATATCTTTGAGATTTCCATTTGCTCGCAATGACTCAAGATAATTGGAGTAAGTAGGATAAAGTGCCTTGAGAAAAGCGATAAGAGGAATATCCAATTCAACCTTAGTGGATTTGATATCATGCATTATAGACTTTACTTCAGATGCAAGAGCAAGAGGATCATTATTTTGCAGTTCAAGAGTGAAGAGTTTAATCATGAGTTGAACAACTTCAAGTGCAGAATGTGAGTCATAGAGTTCTTTTAGCTTTTGTAAGGCTTCAAAAGCAGTTGAAAATGGAAAAATATGGTGACTTACCTCTTCATTTACAGATGTTTCAATTAATGCATAAGCTTTGATGTTCTTGTTTTCCCAAATGATGAGCTCTTTGTCTGAGGTAGGTTGTTTTGGCACTTTGTCTCCGTCTCCAACACACATTCCTTTCCACAACTCATTGAAAATGAGCGTGTGTTTTATCATCTGTGGCCACTCAGGATAGTTCTCTTTTCCAATGAGAACTATTCCCACGATAGATATGATTGAATGCATACTGTAACAAAAAAACTTCTTCTATAAAACTTTTGCTCTTAATGGGAACAAAGTATAGTTCTGATATGACTGGACAACAAACTCAACTTGGCATCAAATGCCAATACCCAAGACATATATATCGGTACTATTCAAAATATATATTGGTTTCTATTTACATTGATCACCCATTGCAGCCCTTCAAAAAATTTTAACACACAGTGGCGATTTTAAAACATGCAGAAAATCAAGGCTGAACTCACATCATAGGACATCGCTTCATAGGTAGTGTACCAAAACAATTCAATATAGCATGTACATTCAACGCATGGCATTAACTCACATACACATCATAGGAAACCATGTACATTCAACGCATGGCTCAACTCACATACACATCATAGGACAGCTACCACAAACCAATTTTCACATGGTTCAAACTCAGAGCCTTGAATTAACAATAATGACAAGTTGCCATTCAAGATTATTGAAGCCTTACGGGGTTTTTAACACTGTGTATTTGCAAAAATGTAAAAAAACATGAAAGTACCATTAGATATTCAACTGGAATCCATCACGCTATATCAGAATCATTGAAGTCATCTTCAAAGGAATTAAAGAAATCAACATTGGAAGGCAGCGTACCAAGTGCAGTGTCATTCAATGCTTCCACCACTTGTTACTTTAGACTTGAATCTCTATAAAAATACAGTAACCTTGAATATCGAAATCAATTATTACTTTCAACAATCAATCCACATTGGCATTGCTTGTGTTAGCTTTTTGGTCAATTCTCTTGGTAAGCTAATCACAGATGTCTCCGAGCACAATGGCAATGTTCTCATTGGGCTCCCCGAATAGAAGCAAATGTAACATAAGTGGATGCAACAGAAGTGAATGCAACATAAGCAGATGCAACATACCCTCATATATCCTTGATTCACACACCAACAATGTTTCACGCAGTAAACTTGGTCATGGAGACAATTCATGCACTCAACGTAGTAACAGTAGTGCTCTCAACGTAGCAACATGGAATGAGCAATGGTTCAACACTCCATCCTGACACACGAAAGAGGTGGCCTTCAGTCTGCTTAGAATACAATTATGCAGTGGGTGCAAAACAATTATGCAGCAATATAATTATGCAGTGGGCGCAGAACAATTATGCAACAATATAATTATGCAGTGGGTGCAGAAATGGTCAAAATCACTTATGGAAGATAGAGCGCACAACGCCAGTGGATAGAGAGCACAGTAGGTAGAAGGGAGTTACAACTATTTTGGGAGCTGGCTCTGATACCATGTCAGGCTAGGTAGTAACTCCTCAAAGAAAAATTGATTCGTATATCAAATTTCTTTAGGTTGGTCTTTATTATATACAAGAGGAAGAGATTGTTCACTTCATCTCCTGATGAATGCTCATATTACTTATTATTTATTTACATTATATTCACCCAATCCTGATGATTAGGTGTCAACATTTTTATTTAATTAATTTAATAATATTTTTAAAATTAATTGAAAAAAATATAATCAAACATACATTGTTGTATTTGGTTATTAATATGAATAACATTGAATTTGTTAAATGAAAAATTAGTTGAATTGGATCAACTTAAATAAAGAATTGGGGATTATTAAGATGAAATGGAATTAATAAAAAGTCAACAAGATTTTTATTCCGTATAATTTAATGTCAAAACTTAGTGATCACAATAAGAGGATAAGAATTGAAGCAAAATGTAAAACAATATAAAATTTTAATATTTAAAAGGATCAAGAGGATCGATTATTAAACTTAATGATGAGGAATCGTATAATATATTATATCTATATCTATATCTATATATATACTATATATATATCTATATATATAATATATATATATATAATATATATATTGTTGTTGTTAGTTAGATACATTTAAGAAATAAGAATTCTATAAGATGACAAAAAATTAATAGATAAAAGGAAAGGAAAAAGGGGGGGAGAACGCAATAAGAGGCACTCTCAAAGGGGGAAGGGGGCACAACCACAGTAATGAGGGTTGCGTCAAGAGTCATTTGATGAGATGGTGGATTATGAACTTCGAGGTTTGGCAGTTGAGCATGTAACCATCTTCCCTATTATAATTATTAGTGCTCTTCTCCATTTCAAGGGCATCTCGAATAATAAGAGAATTGTGGAATGGTGGAGAGGATATGATTTTAGATTGATTAAAATAAATTATGTTCTTGGACTTATAAGAGTGTTCTATGATGGAACACATAGAAAACCAGTTATGGTTGGTGTCAACTATGTGCTCCTTAAGGCGGGCTTCGGAAGGACGACCCATTTGACTAGTTTAAGATTTTCTGCAAGAACAAGTAATTTTACAGGGAATTTTATAAACCCCTTATCCTTGCATGAGATTTGATATGTCCTTGGTTGATTCGAAAAATTGCTTGAGGGTCTTATGGGGTTTAAATATGATTTTTATGCTTTTCTTAGCCAAAATCATAGCAATAACATCAGTGGTCCCTTTCATGTAAGGGAGGGTGACTTAGCCACAAGAGGGAGAGGGGTCCAACTTTTTGGGTTTAGGGTGAGAAAAACACTAGAGTGCTTTAGAGATTTGAGTAGAGGAATAACCATTGGCTTTGCAAGCCTTGACTAGATGGGATTTCTTAGCTGAAAGGAACTCGGGGGGCAAATATTTTGAAAGCTCTCGAGAAGAGAGATTTGAGAACACCAGAATTTTGGGATGGGTCGCGATGAGAAAGAGTTTGGAGATAATGGTCAATATAAGTCTTCTTTCTATAGACTTGATGTGAGAGGGAGCCATCAGGGAGGCAGCTAACAAGGACATCTTAGAAAGGAAAGGATTTTCTCAATTTAATTTCTATAGTGACTTGGATATAAATGGAAATTCTATTAAGATAGGAACAAAAGGAATCAAGTTCAAAGTGTTCATGTTACCAAATGACAAAGGTGCCATAAAAAACCAAAACCAACATTTAGGTTTGAGATGCTATGAATTGAGAGCTCTCATTTCGAAGTGTTCCAAAAATATGTTAGCCACTACTCGAGAATGGGGGGAGCCATTATTGTACATTTAGTCTCTTCATAAATGGTGCCTTTAGAAGAGAAGAAGGTGGAGTTGAGGCAAATTTGGATTAGGTCTAGGGTTTCCAGGTCAACTAACTAGGAGATCAAGTTTAGGGTTTTCGGTTCAAATAACTTGGAGATCAATTGCATAGCTTTGGGGAGAGGGATCTTGGTGAAAATGGAAATAACGTTAAAAATCACAAACAATTCATTCTGATCAATCTGGATGGGTGGTTAAATTATAATATTATTTTTATATTAGGGTCATTAAATCAATAAATTATTAAAGATTATATTTAGTTAAATGGTTGGTTAATTATAATATTGTTTTTATATTATTTTCTTTCTATGATTAAAATACCAGCCTATATCCATCTTAACTCCATATCTAACAAGCCTCGAGAGGGATCAAATGTCTTTTTACTCTAAAAGTGTTTTGCATCTCAAGAGATTTGATCCCTCTCCACACCTGGTAGGTCGAGAGTTCAGATGGATCTAGGTTGGTTTAATTATTAATTATAATTATTTTCTTTTTGTAAGTGAGGATAGTAAATTTATATTACCAAATAAACCAATTTCAAATACAAAATGGCCAGTCTACCAGACTTGAAACAAAACCAGTTACAAAAAAATATTGTCTTAATACATCTTCTATCCAATAATATCAACAGAGTTTTTTCAATTTGAAAATACTTGACCGCACTATACATTGGACTCTCTTTAATATAACTGCTTGTAGGTTTGTTCATTCAAGTTATTTCCTAATTTATAATTAACATAACTATCAAGTACGAAAACTATTAAACTTCCTTTGTAGGCCCATAACTATAGTGTTGTTATTCACCATAAACAAAAAAAAAATAACAATGGGAGTCCCCATAACCCAACCTCAAGTCTTCAGAGTTGTTTTTGCTACTGGGCATGCCTCTAGATCAGTTGGAAAAGGCTTTGCAGAGGCCACAGGAATGACTAACCATGGGGCAGAGGCCTCTCGGACATTATAATTTTGTAGTTGAATAGGCTTCCCTTTGAAAGTCCGGTGTGCGATGTCCACATTATGTATATACTTCATGTAAATTACACATCCTTTACATGGGCATTGTAGTTAGCACCTCACTTACATTTGTTGCCCATGACGCTCTAATTTGAGTAGGCTCGGGAGTCCTCTGTAGTCCCGCCATGACTTATGCGATGAAGACTCATTCCTCTTTGTTTATTCGCTTGGTTCTGGCCTTATACCCTGGAGAGTCCTTTGTGTTGAGTTGTACTACTGCATTGCATTTTGACCATTTGCACCTTTTGGCCTTGAGCTGGATTCACTTGGACTCGTGTTTAATCCAACTTTTGACCATGATGACTGCAAAATAAAACTTGCATACCTTTGACTTCTGCAACTTGACACACCTTGACCCGTGGAAGGAACACACCATTGAGTGTCTTTGGCGAGTTTTCGCCTCTCTGCACTGTGCATAGGAATGTTCCACTTCGAGGAACTAGATCATTTGCTTCACCGACACTCATTACTTCCACTGTACTATAGCATTCTTTTATTCTTTTTCTAGCTTAAAGAAAAAGACAAAAAAAATTATATATTCCAGAAAGAGCGGGAACGAGACATTATTTCTATTTATTGTTGGCAACTAGACTCAGTCGTGTCGCCCTTGAACAAATCACTCACAGCAAAGTCTCCTCCATTTGGGCGGGATTTAGTTTGACTTAGGTATGCCTTAACCTTGTTATTGAGTCAGTTCTCCCCTAATTGGATATCTCTTCCAATCATATGGAGGGTTCATTTGTGCCTCCTGCACAACGAGCTTATACAGAGTCATCATATGCTGCCACATAGTCACATTGAGTCTTGCTTTTGTTCAAGGGAAGTTAGCCTGAGTCGGCCTCTCTACGGTGTCCCTTGACTCATTTTTCAGTCGGCCATTCCTGGTTGTCAATATCATGTCTATTATCACATCAGTTATATTGGTCCTTTACTCATGCCGGTTTGAGAAGGTCTCTATTGACTTCTTGTTGGTGGGTCTTGTCCTTATCGACGATTACATCTTGCTCTGAGGATAGGCCTAGAGATGCACCCCGGCCCTATTTTCATTATTGATAGGTCACCTTGTACTTAGCATCGATTAGTATCATGGGTCTTTGATTGAGTGGTTTCCCTTGTGTTCGACATTAGCTTACATTATCACACGTTGGGATTCATGCAGCACCTTGGTTTCCATTTGACCCTATTGGTGGATACCCCACCTCTTTGTCAGCTTTCGTTATAGGTTGCTTTAGAGGGTTTCTGTCGTGTGCTAGCCACATCTTGTGTATGCCGAAAACATGTTTCGGTCGAGTTACTACATATTTTTCATCCGATTCCTTCCACATTATTAGCCTACAGGTTACACTCATGCTAGATTGATGAAGGATGCCTTAATGCCTTCCTTCTAGTGGATCTTTCCCTATCGACTTCGACTCATTGCTCTGGAGCAAAGGTATAGAGTCCATTTGGAAGTACCTTGGGGTTTGCAGTCATTAGTGGCAGATCCTTTGCTATCGATAGTGGGAAACCATCATTGTCCCCAGATCGATAGATTCTTGTAGGTGTTCGGCTCTAGCTCATCTATTCACACTTGTCAGATTGTACTGGGTACCTTGATGCCCATTATCATTATCGGTGAGTAGTCTCACGTTTGTTGATGGTATACATCAATGATTGGTAATCAAACGATTTCTCACATGGTTGAATTTAGATCATTTATTCCCATGCTATATAAATGTACCACGGTGATCAGTGAAGACCTCAGGTTGTATCAGCATCCATTGGTTCACTTGACAGTTGCTCCTGTTGCTGCTAGTTGATACCACTCCACCTTGTATGTTGTAGTCATTCATGGTGACATTTTATATGCTGGCACCTGAGTTTGCAGTGTAGTACCATCTTATTCCATCATGTTCAATTGGTACTTTTGGGATCAGTCTTTGATATTAGTGATCCACTTCATCCTTTAGCATCATTGACATTCTTATATGTGATATTTCGACATGTACTTGTTCGATTGTGATCAGATGATCCATTATGTATTTTCCAGTCATTTATACTTATATACTTAGTGGATCTGCCTGTACTTGATATGCAGACATGATGTACTTTCTCTGAGCATGGGTATGTCTGCCTCAGACAATGTTTCTTTCTGATCTCCTTTTGTGGCTTGGCAGGCTGAATTCTAGTGAAGTCCTTCTCAGTTTTCAACAGATTTCCTTTCCATGAACTTGCTTAATACATTCCAGCCATCATGTACCCCTTCTAACCTCATATATTAGGGGGCATATGTTATAGCTCCATATCTCATTCTTGTGGTTTTTGATGCTACACTTATGGCCTAGGGCAACCCCTCCTTCTAGACCTGGTCCAAAATTTAAAAAACAATGTTTTATCCCCTATACGTTGCATTGCCCTGAGCTAAATGCGTGTATATGCGGGTCTGTGTATACCAAACCCGCGTATATGTCTTAAAACACTTAAAAAATATAAATATCCTTAATTTCGGGCGGAGATCATGGGTTTCACCTGTTGATTACCTGTTAGTGCCCGTGGCCCAACTTTTCCCAATGAATTCCCAACTAAAAAACTACTTTGGGTGAAGTATAAGAAGGATTCAATGGGAAGGTCAAAGGGAGGAGAGGAGAGAGAGAAAGATTATTATGCTGAGATTTCCCTGACCAGGTCTGAAGATCCTAATGCCTCCTGCAATTCCCCCATTTTTACAGGAAACCCTTGTTTCCTTGTGTGCATTGATGTCTTCATACTACTTGAGATATCATGGAGTAAGTCATGGAAGGATTTTGTTAAAGGCTTGAGGTTGGACGAATTTGGGAGAGGGTTCCGCTTGGAGCTTGCGAAAAGACGAATTAGGTGAAATTATTCCTTTCTGTACTTTACTTGTCTATAATAAAAAAAACACATGTATTTGTTCTTGATATAAATCTTCTTCATGTTTATGATATTCATGTTATGATTCATATGTGAATGGTTGTTTAATTGCATAACTAACTACCTTTCATTATAATATGAAGATGGTTTCTTTATGATATTTAGTCGAAATATTGTTGTACTTTCTTGAATTGATTGTTTTGCAGGTTGAAGGAGCAAAAGGAACTCCAAGAAGTGTTTGAACCTTTGAAGGCTCTTCTCAAACGTAAGACCTCAGGTATGCTCCTTATCGTAGAGTTTGCTTACATTAAAATTATGGTTGTATGGAATGTGTGTTTCTCTATATAGATAACCTTCAGTCTACTAGGGTATCACCCTAAGACCCTAGGGGAATTTATTCCCTAGCACTAGTCTAGTAGCATGCATATGATATCATGATAATTCTCCAGTGGCCCATTTAAAGCTAGTTTGGCTTTCCATTTCAAGTCTCAAGACTTAATGGTACCATCCCTCAACATTTTCACCCACTCCGATCCACCAACGAAAGAATATCCATCTCGTGTGTGTGTGGGGTTGATCATTTCTCCTTTTGTGCATTTCCTTGGCTTGTACTAGTTGATAATACCCTTTCCCTACTCTTGTACTCCATATCCGACGTGGACATACCAACCCTTCTCCCTTGTATCTTCTGATCATTAAATATTTTTTTTATGAGGTCAACCTTATGGGAGGCTTTTTGGCTTCCCTCAACTCTAGTTTGCATCCTGTTTATGACGTGATTCAATGTGTGTAGTTGTACCATTCAGTTAACTAGATCTTTTCATTCCATCATCAATTTAGTTACTCGGTAAGTGGGTTTCTGTTAGGGCTTGGGTTACTTTCCACTCCACTTTCATTATGTCATGTCGTGGGGTTTTCCTACCCTACCAACTCATGGAAATATCTCTTGAGTTTTCCTTCATGGAGTGCCTCCCACTTAACTTGAACCATCGTTTGATTGCTTACCACCCCTTCATTGGCCAACCTATCCGCCAACACATTGGAAAACCTTCACACTTAGCTAAACTCCACTACAATCAACTTCCCATGGTGGTGTTGTATTCGTTTTATCAATTGTGTCAAGGGAAATTTCCTAGTTACCTTGTCTTCCTTTGTGCCACATTTCAGCCTTCTCGTTGCTTGTATTGCCAACATTAATCCCCCTTCAACCATAACATCTAAAGTTCCTTCTTGGACCAAGATTTCTAGGCCCTGCTCTAATGCATAAAATTTTGTAGCATTGTTGGACGACATACCTAGATTCATGTAGATAACTCTACATATTCATCATTTCCAATGTTGTAAAACCCTCCTTGCCCCTGCTCTTCCTCGATTATCATTCGACGCCCCATCAAAATTGAGTTTCAAGAAGCGTTGGGGAGGAGGTATCAATTGCATTGGCCCTAGATGCATTTGACAATATTTGGCCCTTTTTTTTCGTGTATCCAGACATTCCAAATCCAATATTTTTATAGCTATGAAGTCTTGGTGATATGAAAATGGAGGAGACCTCTTATCAAAATCAATCATGCTTTGACACTTTGCAAGATAAAAAAATTGGTCTTTAAAGGTAAGATAAGTTTCACAACCTCTTCAAAGTACTGACTTAAATTTTAACATGAACTTAAAAGAGAAATAAATTCACATGCCACTCAATATGATAAACATTAATAGGAGAAACCAACATTTGATAATGAAGTTCACTCTTCATGTGCTATGTCTTCAAGCCTGCTCCAATAGTTGGACCACTATATTGATGTCAGCAACAATGAGAACATCATAACTTATTAACAATACAATGAATTATTTCTCCTACAAAGAAACGTTCTCCTATAAGGAATTCTCACTCAGACAAATGACTCCCTACAATAAGTCATAAAAATGTCAACATAAAAAGGACTCGCACACAATAGGTCCTTGTACTTCAGCTGAAATTAAAATCGTAAACATGAAACTCCTTCATAATGAATAGTTAAAAAGAGATTTTGTCCTTAACAAATTGAGAAAAGACTGGAAAGAGCTACTCTACAGAAGTAATAATTGTTGCATATCAAACTAGAAGGTGTTGGGTTGTGTTATATTCTTTCCACATAGTTAACAAGGGGTGTGAGGGGTACCCGTAACCCCGCTTTATGGGGTCTGGGGCAGCGCCCCGGAAAATTTTGGTTTTGGACCCTATCTTAGGTTGGGCAGACCCACTTATGGTTTTGTGCATGATTTTCGCACATGTTTTTTGGACGCAATGGTTTTCGGTCCATGGTTTTGGATGCGATGGTTTTCGGTCCATGGTATTGGATGCTTCGGCATGTATAAACATGTA
>APFE031713345.1:79197-102209 GCA_000404065.3 Pinus taeda | reverse complement strand
GGTATTGGATGCTTTGGCATGTATAAATATGTATTGTAACATTGAAAGGAATATAATGAAAAAATCAAGCTAGTAGTCCCGGTTTTGGGATCCAGGGGAAAATCTCTGTGCATATGAGTTTTATGTGTTATGCTCTCGCATTGTTTATTTTTCTGTGATTTAGAATTCGTATTCAGGTAATTTTTGTACGGGGTTAAAACCTACAGAAAGCTGGAAAAACTCTAACAAGGCTCTCTCCATGCTCAAATATGCCTCCATACTACTTCAAATTTGTCTTTTCCTCTAGCACTAAAAGACATGATTATGCAAAATTCCATCATAAAGTGCTCAAATCCAAAATCTGAGGCTGCCACTAAGTCCAAGACACTAAAAAAACCCCATCTAGACTCTTCTTGAGCTCAAAAACATTATCAATTGAGAAATATATGCTTCTCCAAGCCAAACTCTACTATTTTTCATGCAAATTGGCAAAACCTACTAACTATGCAACAATGTTTCCCTTTACACAATCCATCCAGAGACAATTTCACCGAGGATTGACAAGATTATTACTACAAACAATGCAATTTTTTTCCTCTTTAATTTCGCTAATAAACTGCCCTTAAGCGCCAAAATTGGGTCACGTGGAGCCATGCCACAAAGGGTTGAGGCTAACTACCCACCCCACTAGCTTAGCTCTCTACTACTTTTGGCATGGTCATATGTTGTCAATAGAGCTAGGGGCCTAAGGCAACTTCCTGCCCCATCAGCTAAACAACCTCGCCTGTGGTGGTCATATGAGTTAGCATGGGACTGGAAGCCACCGTGGTGGATTGTATGGGTGCTGATGGGACTGGGGCTAGGGCGAATTGCCCCACTCCTCACGATAACTCCCTCTTGGTGATCACCTTGTGTAACACAAAATCGGATAATAGATATCTTTGTCACCCCTCTCCCTTCCACTGTGGGATACATGGTGGGGTATATGATGTGGGGCCGGGGCTAACCACCCAACATATCCTCACAAATGTCGAAACACTCTATAATAAATATAACCGGTGACCCTTATATGTTAACAACATCTGCGATGGTGTTACGTTAAGCTCGGAGGTTGGTTTGCTAGAGGTCTAAGGTTCAAATGCCACTGAGGCCTTCAGACTCATTATAAATGTTTTGGCCAACCATGGGGTGCCACATGGTGCTCTCTCATTGGGCCACGTGGCGGCCTAAGATTGCGCCACCTCAAATGATACTAACCAACCAAAATGTGCCACTTGCACCTGTACCATGATTCCACATATGAAAACCTAATTGGTCCTTCATTAATCATACCGTGTGTTGTAACATGCATTTTTTTTATCTATAGTATTCATTTTTTCAAGAATCACTTGAAATATTTCAAAAAAAAGAGAGATAAAAGTAAAATGAAGAAGTGATAATGGCATAACAATTGCTAAAAGAATTGAAAAAGAATTGGCCCCGGAGTAGCCAAGGGTGTTATACAAACAAATCAAATCGTTATATAAAGGGTTATATGGAGCTAGACACTATATATGTTTATGTGTGTGTGCATATTGAAACAAGAAAGAAACAAAGAAATATATCGCATTCGCAAAGGAAACAAGTGTTAAAGTTAAATCTCTACGTGTGAAATATATATATTACGATTTATAAATTTCGTTGGGTTTGTTGAACTACAGAGATATGCATGTTGGGTTCCGCCGATTGCAATTTGTGATAGGTAGACCTGAAACATATATATATTATGTTTTATACGCCTCGACGAGTCCACGATCATTGCACAATACTTTATATATATGTATGTGGTATTCCGATTGCAGTTTGCAACAGGTGGAACCCGATAGTTTATATATGATCTGTTTTATAAGTCTGATGGATCCGCAATATCACAAGGTTTGAGTCAAGGCACCAATTGAAAGCACCGATTATGATTTGCGATGACTATCCAGACTTGAAATTATTTATATCACGTTTTATAACTCCGTCGACTCTGCGAGGCGTACAAAGGGTGGATTTAAAATTACAAGTGGGATTTTAGGAGGAGTCAAAATGGTAAGCGATTTTTAGCGAAGCTCACTCGATTCCACTTATCATTCGACACGTAGTAGCTGGGTGGAGAGAAAACGCCACTCATTTCGGGTGGGTATTCTCTATGCTTATTTCTCACTTGAAATCGCTGTAGATCGTCGAATCAAGCGGAACTTGATCGACAGTTGAAAAGTGTCGGGCAAATCTATTGCCTAAAGAATTGTGTAGAGGCTTTAAGAAGTGTTGAAAAGGTACATTAGGCATGATTTATGGGTATTTTCATTGTAGATGGTTTATAATGAATTTAGCGCAGATATAAGGGTTTATAGGTAAAGTTCGTGGTATAACCAATGTTAAATAGTGGTTTAATAATATATGCGGGCTATATTTGGATTAATTAAAGGTTATTGAAGGTTTAGAAGGGTGATTAAGTCTCGATAAATGAACATGACTAAGGGTTAGTCTATGGTGGGTTTAATAAATCAGTCCACATAAGGATTTATGAAAGGGGCCTTAACCATTATGGATTAAAGGTTTGACTCAAAAGATCATTGAATGTGCATAAACATATGCATACTGTGGGTAAAGCAGGGGTAACCTTGTGTTAATTTGATGGGAAGTCAATGGTGCTAAATGGGTGGATTTGACAGATTTTCAAAGCAATATTAACTCTTTTTGAGTTTCATATTAATCAAAGGTTCACGTTAATTTCGTTGTGTGAAGAGGGAAATTAGGATTAGAGCCGAATCTGAAGAGGAAAGAAATTAGGTATGTTTTTTTGTATTTTGGGCAATCAAAACTCCTGATACATATGTAAGCCCACGGTTACACAAGTCAACACATTTCATTATAGCTAAAGCGAATTAAACATCATTAGGGCATATACAGAGGAACTCGGCAGTGGATTAATAGAGCCAACTAGCAGTTATCGTCCTCTTCTGAATTCAGTTATGTTCCTATTATTTCATGTTCTTTGAGGTGTCTTTTACCCTTTGTAAAATTATGTAATGGTTTTTACTTAAAATAGTTAGAGAAGTAGTTAAATAATTTGGGTAGTTTCAGAAATCAACAACTATTCCACAATGTATAAAAAAGATGAAAATTTACAAAGAAAGGGTTCAAATTTTGGAGGACCCAGAGACTAGGCCACTATATTCCTGATATAATTGATGATTAGTGAAAGAATTAGAAGTTTCCTTGAATTGTTGGGTACAATTTTGTATCCCTCTCTGTTATGTGTCATCTTATGTTCTCTTCTTTTAAGTATAGTAATGAAGTTGTAGGTCTCTATTTGCTTATGTATATAAAATTAAAATTCCTTAAAAGAGTGCTGCTATAATTGAAGTTTTCACCTTCCTTTCTAAGTTATATATAATAGTTTATGTGAAAGACCAACATATTATCTTTAACTTCTCCAAGAGCCACAGATAGTAGCTTTTGTGTTAAACAGCATATTGTCTATGATTCAATTCTCATTTTCATAATTCTTGTAAGTTACAAATACTAGTTTCTGTGAAAGACCAACATATTGGTTTCTTCATTCATCATTTGTATCTAGCAACAAATGGCATTCTGAGATGTTTTGGTCATACATGTATAAAGGTTTAAAGACCAAGTTTTCCAGGTCCTTCATTTGAGAACACAACAAACAATAAAGTGACAAATAAGTGAAAACAAACAATAATCATTAATGTCTTAAGCACAATTTATCCACAGCCGGGAAAGTGGTTTCTTAAGGTACAACATTAATTGGCGCCGTTGTCGAGGAGAGAAGACAAGAACACCTTTCCCTACTTTCAATAGTTTCCTCTGGTTGTTCAACGAGGAGGAAATATTTGGTTGTTTTGAATCAAAGTAATAACTCTGGCTTTGAGAAGACTCCATACAAGATTAGACACTTCACAATAGAAGGTTCAAGCTCTTTCAAATCCTGAAAGGTTGGTTTCTAAGAGGGTTGGAAGGTCTAAGATTCCAATTACACCAATTCCTATATTGTCTACATCAGGCAACAATTCACTTGGACATTCATATGATAAAGAGTCATCTTTTTCATCATATTCATTTCACGAACCTAACTATCAAGAGAAATCTTTAGAATATGTTACTTTTCATTTATCTGCTATAATCATTCAACCTCAACGAATAGCTACATTACCACTTCTACACATTCCATTTACTTCTAAGTTAGGTTCCACATTTGTTGGCAATCAAAGTTCAATAAACATGGCAGTACATGCATTCTTGATGAATAGGTATTCACCTCTTCAATTGCCACAACCGTTAAATAATATGCCACAGGATTACCTCAAAACTCTTCCTTGTTTTACAGGGTAAGATGAACAAACTGCAGAGAATCATGTGTTAGTATTTTGCAATTTTGCAGAAAACAAAGATGTTGAACATGTAGATGTTGCTCTAATACTTTTTGTTCAATACTTGGTTGGAGAAGCAAGAAAATGGTTTAAAGGACTTCCCAGTAATACTATTCCTTCTTGGGAAGAGATGGAACATTTGTTATTTAAGAGATGGGTAGAAAAAAGAGACCATTGGTATTCATTAACAGAGTTTAATTACATAAAGAAAAAGTTTGATGAATGTGTGGTTGAATTTGTCAGAAGATTTAACAAATTGTACAATAGTCTCCCAGCGGAGATTATGCCTCCTCCTGCTGGTAGAAAAATAACTTTTGCAGGGGCTTTTGAATCAAATTTTGAATTCACTTTAAGGGAAAGAAGAGCTCCAACCCTTGATCAGATCCAAACAGATGCATTAGAGATAGAAGCAAATCTTCTGGCTGCAGGAAAAGCACCAGAAACACAGTCTATACAAGACAAGGGAAAGGCAAATATGGAATCCTCTCAAAGTCAAGCATTGGAGGATACGTGTGATGTAACTAAAATTTTGTCAGATAAGGTAAATAAACTAGAGTTAGAAAATAAGAATTTTTAGTAGCAAACACGGTATAAGAAGAACTTTAACCCCCAATACAAAAGACAACATTTTCAAATATTGCAAAGGGAAATAAAAGATCAAGATCAAATTCAAGCACCATTATATATAGAGGCAAATCCTGTTGAAAAACAAGAGCATCCTGAAGATCAAATTTTTACATTATATGCAGTGGATGAAGATGAACTTGGTATCGAATAAGAAGAGTATGAATATGATGAAACATATGTCATTCATGATGAAAATAAAATTGATGAATATTGGAAGAAATTCTCTGATTTTATGCAGGCTGAACTACATAAGAAATATGACTTGAGATCGAGGGAGAGATCAAGAAATCAAGAAAATGAAAGTGAGCAACAAGTTTCAACTTCCTCACCAAAGGCGACTCCACAAGAATCTCATTCTGCAAAACAATTGAATAAAGGAAAGAAACAACAAAACACAAATGGCAAGACACAGATACTTCAAGGTGAGCCTTCTCAAGATCAAACTGGAAAAATTCCTTCGGAGATACTTGTTTCAATTCCTCAAGTAATCCTAGTCATGAAAAAAGGTGAGGAGGAGAACAAAAGGACTGCTAAATAGGGCCACTTATTTAGCCTTACTAAGGAGTTGGAAAGGGTAAGAATTTAGGTTCCTCTTACAGAATTGAAAAAAATACCTATTTACCAAAAGGGGATTGCTGAGTTTGTTAGTTTGAAAGAAAATGAGATTATAAATGACACTGTAAATCTGCAGGAAGATAAACCAATAGTAGTTTTTGGACCAC
Organism: Pinus taeda; assembly: GCA_000404065.3. Classification (NCBI taxonomy): domain Eukaryota; kingdom Viridiplantae; phylum Streptophyta; class Pinopsida; order Pinales; family Pinaceae; genus Pinus; species Pinus taeda. The sequence continues at coordinate 96,460 of APFE031713345.1, read as the reverse complement.
GTGTAGAGGAAGTAGAGGCTTCAGTACCTCCTTTTTGTATTTCCTTCTTGGTCCATGACTTCCTCCTACATAATTGTATGTTTGATTCGGGAGGTTCACACAATATTATGCCTTTGTCAGTAATAAAGTAACTAGATCTACAAGTTACGAAATCATATAGGGACTTGTATTCTTTTGATTCAAACAAAGCAAGGTGTCTGCAGGTTATTAAGGATCTGGCAGTATCACTAGCCCAAATTATAGCTAGAAGCTTGGTCATGGATGTAGTTGTAGCAGATATCCTTGCTAGATTTGGAAAGCTTCTATCTAGGTCCTGAGGGGATAAATTGGGTGGTGTTTTGAAACTAGATTTTACATATGCTATTGTACCAATTTTTGGTGGGGAAGAGAGGAGATTGTACAGAAAAACTAGAATTGTAAAAACAATTACAATAAATGGAGCAATTAATAACCCTGTATATAGCCAGGAGAAGGATGAATTTGCTTGTTTCACACTGTATGATAATGCAGAGCTGGTTGAAGATAATCAGAAGAAACTTGCTTCAACCGATGTAATTACAGAGCTTCAAACTGAAGGAGTGTGGAAATTCTTCTTTGATGGAGCTTATTCCAAGGAAGGAACATATGCTGGTTTTCTTCTAATTGCGCTTGGAGGTAATATGTTCTCTTTTTCTTTAAAATTAGAGTTCAAGGCAACAAACAACATGGCAGAATATGTGTCCTTGATTATTTCTCTACAAACAACTAAACAGATGGGAGTTAAGTCAATTTCTGCTTTTGGAGATTCATAGCTGATTATCAAGCAAATAAAAGAACATTTCCAAACAAAGAACCCTAGGCTTAGGGTATACAAAAATGAGGTATGGGATTTTATTGAGAACTTTTTTGAAGCTCTTAACATTCAATTTATTCCAAGAAATGAGAATAGATTAGCAGATTCATTGGCTGTGGTTGATAGTACTTTCAAGTCTCCTATTAATCCAATACTAAGATATGAGGTAGGGATGAGACACAGTCCTTCTGTTCCTGATAATGTTAAAAATTGGCAAGGTTTTGAAGATGATCAACAGATTAAAGAATTTTTGACTATAGCTGAGGACTTTCAGGGCATAGAAATTGATGAGGATAAAGAAGAAACAATAGAAGTTGCATAAATCATTGGTTCAAAAGATTCAATAGCTAATCTGAAGATTTTTCAATTGAAGGATAATATTTTTCCAAAGGGATTTGTTCCTCTTGAAAGGGTTTCTAACCCCAATGATGTGGTTGTTGACTAAGGGAAGGTTTGATGAGATGAACGCATTTAGGATCATAACATTGGAACTCAGGAAAAACTCATAATAAATTGGTTTTTCAAGATTCACTGGTGAAATGGTTCTAGATTAAGCACTGAAATGCTAACTTGGTACCATTGGAAGATTGATTTCACTTGATGGAGATCAATCATGTATATGTAGGAACTTGTACATAAATAAGATCAGGTGTTGAGCATTTGGTTTTCAGTTGTAGTTCTTTAGCTTAACTTTAGAAGGATAAATAAGGATGACTTTCACAGTTAGAAACTAGTTTGCAGAGGTGTCATACTTCAATATTGACAGGTTTTAGTTGTCAAATTTCAGTGTCTTCATAGTTTTGGACTCCATGGCCAACTAAGACTACTGATCTACAATTTTCAATATTTTGCTATCAAAGTACAAGCATCTTGTCACTGCAGAGATTGGCGTGGGTTCAATGTACAAAATTTTCACACAGCTAAGTTTGGCAAAGCAATATATGACTCCATGCCCAATGGATAAGGCACTAATCTATGGTTCTTAGTGCTTCTGTGGCAAAAGCACTATCTCCAAGTGGAGCCAGATGTTGTAACATGCATTTTTGTTATCTATAATATTCATCTTTTCAAGAAACACTTGAAATATCTCAAAAAAAAGGAGAGATAATAGTAAAATGAAAAAGTGATAATGGCATAGAAATTGCTAAAAGAACTTTAAAAGAATCAGCCCTAGAGTAGCCAAAGTTGCTATACAAACAAATCAAATAGCTATATAAATGGTTATATGGAACTGACCCAATATCATAACATTATATATATATATATATTATAATATATATATTATAATATAATATATATATGCACATTGAAACAAGAAAAAAACAAAGAAATATATTGGATTCGCAAAGGAAACAAGTGTTAAAGTTAAAGGTCTAGACCTTAAATATATATGTTACGCTTTATAAAGTTCGTTGGGTCCGCTGCACCACAAAGCTATGTACATTGGGTTTCACCGATTGCAATTTGCAATAGGTGGAACCAAAACATATATATATTATGTTTTATAAGCCTCGGCAGCGCCGCGATCATTGCATAATGCTTTATTTATATGTATGTGGTATGCCAATTGTGATTTGCGACATGTCGGACCCGATAGTTTGTATATGATGTGTTTTATAAGTCTGGCGGGTCCATGAGGCATATGAAGGGAGGATTTAAAATACAAGTGGGATTTCAGAGAGGGTTAAAATGGCAAGTGGTTTTTAGTGGAGCTCACCCAATTCCACTTATCGTTCAACACATAGTAGCTAGTTGGAGAGAGAAAACCGCTCATTTTGGGAGGGTATTCTCTGTGCTTATGTCTCACTCGAAATCACCATAGACTGTCGGATCAAGTGGATCTTGATCGACGGTTGTAAAGTGTCTGGAAAATCTGTCGCCTAGAGAACTATCCAGAGGCTTTGAAAAGTGCAGAAAAGGTATGTTATGCATGCTTTATGGGTATCTTCATTGTTGATGGTCTATAATGAATTTGGTGTGGATATAAGGGTTTATAGGTAAAGTCCATTGTATAACTAATGCTAAAGAATGGTTTAATTATATATGTGGGCTATATTTAGATTAATTAAAGGCTATTGAAGGTTTAGAAAGGTGATTAAGTCCCGATACCAATAGCTACATTACCACCTCTGTACATTCCATCTACCTCTTAGTTAGATTCCACATTTGTTGGTAATCAAATTTCAATAAACATGGCAATACCTGCATTCTTGATGAATAGGTATGCACCTCTCCAATTGCCACAATCGTTAAATAATATGGCACAGGATTACCTCAAAACTCTTCCTCATTTTACAGGGGAAGATGAACAAACTGTAGAGAATCATGTGTCAGTGTTTTGCAATTTTGCAGCAAACAAAGATATTGAACATGTAGATGTTTCTCTAAGACTTTTTGTTTAGTACTTGGATGGAGAAGCATGAAACTGGTTTAGAGGACTTACCAATAATACTATTCCTTTTTGGGAAGAGATGGAATGTTTGTTTATTCAGAGATGGGGAGAAAAAAGAGACCATGGGTATTCATTAACAGAGTTTAATGCCATAAAGAAAAAGTCTAATGAATGTGTGGTTGAATTTGTCAGAAGATTTAACAAATTGTATAATAGTCTCCCAGAGGAGATTAAGCCTCCTCCTGCTGGTACAAAAATAACTTTTGCAGGGGCTTTTGAATCAAATTTTGGATTCACATTAAAGGAAAGAAGAGCTAACTTGGTACCATTGGAAGATTGACTTCACTTGATGGAGATCAATCATGTACATATGCAAGAAATTGTACTGAAATAAGCTCAGGTGTTGAGTATTTTGCTTTCAGTTGCAGTTCATTAGTTAAAGTTTAGAAGGGTAAATAAGGGTGACTTTCCCAGTTAAAAATTGGTTTGCAGAGGTGTCATACTTCAAGATTGACAGGTTTCATTTGTCAAATTTCAGGGTTTTCATAGTTTTGGACTCCATGCCCAACTAAGGCTATTGATCTACAATTCTCAATATTTTTCTATCAAGGTACAAGCATCCTATCACTGTACAGATCGACATGGGTTCACTGTACAAAATTTTCACACAGCTAAGTTTGGTGAAGCAATATATGACTCCATGCCCAATGGATAAAGCACTAATCTATGGTTCTTATAGTGCTTCTGTGGCAAAAGCACTATCTCCAAGTGGAGCCAAATGTTGTATCATGCATTTTTTTATTATCTATAGTGTTCATTTTTCCAAGAATCACCTGAAATATTTCAAAACAAAGAGAGATAAAAGTAAAATGAAGAAGTGATAATAGCATAGAAATTGCTAAAAGAATTGTAAACGAATCAACCCCGGAGTAGCGAAGGTTTCTATACAAACAAATCAAACTGCTATATAAATGGTTATATGGAGGTAGACCCAATATATGTGTGTGTGTGTGTGTGTGCATTTTGAAACAAGAAAGAAACAAAGAAATATATCAGGTTCGCAAAGGAAACAAGTGTTAAAGTAAAGTTCTGGACTTGAAATATATATATTATGCTTTATAATGTTCATTGGGTCCGCTGCACCACAAAGCTATATACGTTGGGTTCTGTCGATTGCAATTTGCAATAGGCGGACCCGAAACACACACACACACACACACACACACACACACACACACACACATATATATAACATATCTATATATATATATAATATCTATATATAATATATATATGATATATAAGTATATATATATATATATATATATATATAATTATCATAAATATAATATATAAATATATAAAGGTTTATAAGCATGGCGGGTCCACGATCACGGCATAGCGCTAATTTATATGTATGTGGTATGTTGATTGTGGTTTATGATAGGCCGGACCTGATAGTTTGTATGATGTGTTTTATAAGTCTGGCGGGTCCGCAAAGCGTACGAAAGGAGGGTTTAAAATTACAAGTGGGATTTCGGGCAGAGTTAAAATGATAAGTAGTTTTTAGTGGAGATCACCCGATTCCACTTATCTTCTGACATGTAGTATCTAGGTGGAGAGAGAAAACCACTCATTTTAGGTAGGTATTCTCCGTGCTTATGTCTCACAGGAAATCACTGTAGACCATCGAATCTAGTGGATCTTGATAGACAGTTGTAAAGCTTCAGGCAAATTTGTTGCCTAGAGAACTGTGCAGAGGCTTTGAAAAGTTTGGAAAAGGTACATTATGCATGCCTTATGGGTATTTTCATTGTACATGGTTTATAATGAATTTAGCGTGGATATAAGGGTTTATAGGTAAAGTATGTGGTATAACCAATGTTAAAGAGTCATTTAATTATATATGCGGGCTATATTTGGATTAATAAAATGTTATTGAAGGTTTAGAAGGGTGATTAAGTCCCGATTAGTGAACGTGACTAAGGGTTAGTCTATATTGGGTCTAATAAATCAGTCCACATAAGGATTTATGAAAGGGGCCTTAACCATTATGGATTAAAGGTTTAACTCGGAAGATCATTGAATATTCATAAACATATGCATACTGTGGGTAAAGAAAGGGTAACCCTACATTAATTTGATGGGAAGTCATCAGAGTGTTGAATGGGTAGATTTGACAAATTTTGAAAGAAAGATTAACTCTTTTGGAGTTCCGTATTAATCAAAGGTTTGCGTTAATTTCACTGTGTAAAGAGGGAAATCAGGGTTAGAGTCGAATCTGAAGAGGAAGGCAATTAGCTATGTTTTCGTTGTATTTCAACCAATCAAAACACCGGATACATATGTAAGCCTAGGATTACTCAAGTCAACACATTTTCTAAAGCGAATTAAACATCATTAGGGCATATACAGAGGAACTCGGCAACGGATTAACAGAGCCAGCCGGTAGTTATCGTCCTCTTTTGAATTCAGTTATGCTCCTGTTGTTTCATGTTCTTTGAGGTGTCTTTTACCCTCTGTAAAATTTTGTAATAGTTTTTACTTCATATAGTTAGAGAAGCAGTTAAATAATTTGGGTAGTTTCAGAAATCAAAAACTATTCCACAATGTAGAAAAAGATGAAAATTTACAAAGAAAGGGTTCGAATTTTGGAGAACCTAGAGACTAGGCCACTGTATTCCTGATATAATTGTTGATTAATGAAAGAATCAGAGGTTTCCATGAATTGTTTGGTGTAATTTTGTAACCCTCTCTGTTATGTGTCATCTTATGTTTTCTTCTTTCAGGTATAGTAATGAAGCTGCAGGTCTTTATTTTCTTATGTAGATAAAGTTAAAATTCCTTAAAAGAGTGCTCCTATACTTTAAGTTTTCACCTTCCTTTCTAAGTTATTTATAACAGTTTCTGTGAAACACCAGCATATTATCTTTAACTTCTCCAAGAGTCACATATGGTAATTTCTGTGTTAAGTAGCATATTGTCTATGATTCAGTTCTCATTTCTATAATTCTTCTAAGTTACAGATAGTAGTTTCCGTGAAAGGCAAACATATTATCTTTAACTTCCCCTTTAAGCTTTCTTCATTCATCATTTGTATCTAGCAACAAATGGCATTTTGAGATGTTTTGGTCATACATGTATTAAGGGTTAAAGACCAAGTTTTTTAGGTCCTTCATTTGAGAACACAACAAAACAATAAAGTGACAAATAAGTGACAACAAACAATAATCATTAATGCCTTAAGCACAATTTCTCCACAACTAGGAAATTGGTTTCTTAAGGTACAACATTAATTGGCACCGTTGTCGGGGAGAGAAGACAAGAACACTTTTTGTTGGGTTTCAATATTTTCCTCTAGTTGTTCAGTGAGGAGGAAATATTTGGTTGTTTTGAATCAAAGCAATAACTTTGGCTTCAAGAAGACCCCATACAAGATCAGACACTTTACAATAGAAGGTTCAAGATCTTTCAGATCTTGAAAGGATGGTTTCTAAGAGGGTTGGAAGGTCTAAGATTCCAATTACACTCATTCCTACATTGTCTGCATTAGGTAGCAATTCAGCTGAACATTCATCTGATAAAGAGTCATCTTTTTCATCTTCTTCATTTCAAGAACCTAACTATCAAGAGAAATCTTTAGAATCTGTTACTTTTCATTTATCTGCTATAATCATTCAACCACAACCAATAGCTACATTACCACCTCTGTACATTCCATCTAGCTCTCAGTGAAGTTCCACATCTATTGTTAATCAATGTTTAATAAACATGGTAATACTTGCATTCTTTATGAATAGGTATGCACCTCATCAATTGCCACAACAGTTAAATCAAATGCCACGAGATTACCTCAAAACTCTTCCATGTTCTACACGGGAAGATGAACAAATTGTAGAGAATCATGTGTCAGTATTTTGCAATTTTGTAGAAAACAAAGATGTTGAACATGTAGATGTTTCTCTAAGACTTTTTGTTCAGTACTTGGATGGAGAAGCAAGAAAATGGTTTAAAGGACTTCCTAATAATACTATTCCTTCTTGGGAAGAGATGGAAAATTTGTTTATTTAGAGATGGGGAGAAGAACGATACCATGGGTATTCATTAATAGATTTTAATGCCATAAAGAAAAATTCTGATGAATCTGTGGTTGAATTTGTCAGAAGATTTAACAGATTTTACAATAGTCTCCCAGCAGAGATTAAGCCTCCTTCTGTTGGTGCAAAAATAACTTTTGCAGGGGATTTTGAATAAAATTTTGGATTGATATTAAGGGAAAGAAGAGCTCCAACCCTTGATTAGATATAAACAGATGCATTAGAGAGAGAAGAAAATCCGGTGGCTGCAGGAAAAGCACCAGAAACACAGCCTATCCAAGACAAGGGAAGGCAAATATGGAATCTTCTCAAAGCCAAGAATTGGAGGATATGTGTGAAGTAATTAAAATTTTGTTAGATAAGGTAAATAAATTAGAGTTAGAAAATAAGAATTTTCAGAAGCAAAAACAGTATAATAAGAACTTTAATCCCCCATATAGAAGACAACCTTTGCAAATCTTGCAAAGGGAAAGAAAATACCAAGATCAAATTCGAGCACCATTATATATAGAGGCAGATCCTGTTGAAAAAAAAGAGCATCCTAAAGATCAAATTTTTACATTATATGCAGTGGATGAAGACGAACTTGGTATCAAACAAGAAGAGTATGAATATGATGAAACATATTCCATTCATGATGAAAATAAAATTGATGGATATTGGAAGCAATTCTCTGATTTTATGTAGGCTGAACTACATAAGAAATATGACTTGAGATCGAGGAATAGATCAAGGTATCAAGAAAATGAAAGTGAGCAGCAAGTTTCAACTTCCTCACCAAAGGAGACTCCACAAGAATCTGAATCTGCAAAACAAGTGAATAAAGGAAAGCAACAATAGAATGCAAATGGCAAGACATAGATACTTCAAGGTGAGTCTTCTCAACATCAAACTGGAAAAATTCCTTTCGAGAGACTTGTTTCAATTCCTCAAGTAATCCCAGTCATGAAAAAAGGTGAGTAGGAGAATGAAAGGACTGCTAAACAGGGCCACTTGTTTAGTCTTACTAAGGAGTTGGAAAAGGTAAGAATTCAGGTTCCTCTTACAGAATTGACAAAAGTACCTATTTATCAAAAGGATATTGTTTAGTTTGTTAGTTTGAAAGAAAATGAGATTATAAATGACATTGTAAATTTGCTGGAATACAAACCAGTAGTGGCTTTTTGTCCACATATAGAGGAAGTAGACCCTTCAATACCTCCTTTTTATATTTCCTTATTGGTCCATGACTTCCTCTTACATAATTGTAATGAAGCAACTAGATCTATAAGTTACCAAACCCTATAGGGACTTCTGTTCTTTTGATTCGAACAAAGTCAGGTGTCTGGGGGTTATTAAAGATCTCGCAATGTCACTAGCCAAATTCCAGCTAGAAGCTTGGTCATGGATGTAGTTGTAGCAAATATCCCTGCTAGATTTGGAATGCTTCTATCTAGGTCCTGGGGGGATAAATTGGGTGGTGTTTTGAAACTGGATTTTACATATGTTGTTATACCAGTTTTTGGTGGGGGAGAGAGGAGATTGTACAGAGAAACTAGATTTGTAAAAATAATTACAATAAATGGAGCAAGTAATTCACCTGTATATAGCCAAGAGAAGGATGACTTTGCTTCTTTCACATTGTATGATAATGCAGAGATGGCTGAAGATAATAAAAAACAACTTGCTTCAGCCAATGTAATTACAGAGCTACAAAGCGAAGGAGTTTGGGAATGATTCTTTGATGGAGCTTATTCTAAGGAAGGAACAAGTGTTGGTTTTCTTCTAATTGCAACTAGAGTTAATATGTTCCCATTTTCATTCAAAATAGAGTTCGAGGAAACAAACAATGTGGCAGAATATGAGTCCTTGATTATTTCTCTACAAACAGCTAAACAGATGGGAGTTAAGTCAATTTCCACTTTGGAGATTCAGAGTTGATTATCAAGCAAATAAAAAATCATTTCCAAACAAAGAACCCTAGGCTTAGGGTATACAGAAATGAGGTATGGGATTTTATTGAGAACTTTTTTGAAGCTTTTAACATTCAATTTATACCAAGAAATGAGAATATATTAACAGATTCATTGGCTGTGGATGTTAGTACATTCAAGTTTACTATTAATCCAAGACTAATATATGAGGTAGGGATGAGACGCAGACCCTCTATTCGTGATAATGTTAAAAATTGGCAAGCTTTTGAAGATGATTAGTAGATTAGAGAATTTTTTACTATAGCTAAGGAGTTTGAGGGCATAGAAATTGATTAGGATAAAGAAGAAACAATAGAATTTGTAGAAGTCAGTGGTTCAAACGATTCAATAGCTAATCTGAAGATTTTTCAATTGAAGGATAATATTTTTCCAAAGGGACTTGTTCCTCTTGAAAGGATTTCTAACCCTAATGATGTGGTTGTTGACTGAGGGAAGGTTTCACGAGATGAACACAATTAGGATCACGACATTGGAACTCAGGAGAAACTCAGAATGAATTGTTTTTTCAAGATTCACTGGTGGAATGGTTCTAGATTAAGCACTGAAATGCTAACTTGGTACCATTGGTAGATTGACTTCACCTAATGGAGACCAATCATGTACATATGTAGGAACTTGTACATAAATAAGATCAGGTGTTGAGCATTTGGTTTTCTGTTGCAGTTCTTTAGTTTAACTTTAGAAAGATAAATAAGGGTGACTTTGCCAGTTAGAAACTGGTTCGCACAAGTGTCATACTTCAAGATTGACAAGTTTCAATCATCAAATTTCATGGTTTTCATAGTTTTGGACTTGATGCCCAGCTAAGGCTACCGATCTACAATTCTCAATATTTTGCTATCAATGTACAAGCATCCTGTCACTATAGAGATTGGCGTGGGTTCACTATACAATTTTTTCACACAAATAAGTTTGGCGAAGCAATATATGACTCCATGCCCAATGGATAAGGCAGTGATCTACAGTTCTTAGTGCTTCTGTGGCAAAATCACTATCCCTAGGTGAGCTAGATGTTGTAACATGCATTTTTGTTATCTATAGTATTCATTTTTTCAAGAATCACTTGAAATATTTCAAAAAAAGGAGACATAAAATTAAAACGAAGAAGTGATAATGGCATAACAATTTCTAAAAGAATTATAAAAGAATCGGCCCCGGAGTAGTCCAGGTTGCTATACACAAAATCCAACCGCTATATAAATGGTTATATGGAGCTAGACCAGATATACATATATATGTGTGTGTGTGTGTGTGTGTGTGCATATTGAAACAAGAAAGAAAAAAAGAAATATATCGGATTCGCAAAGGAAACAAGTGTTAAAGTTAAAGGTCTGGACCTGAAATATATATATTACACTTTATAAATTTCGTTGGGTTTGCTGCAGCACAGAGCTATGTACGTTGGTTTCTACCGATTGGAATTTGTGATAGGCTAACATGAAACATAATATATATATATATATATATATATATAATATATATATATATATTATATATATATATAATTATATATTATATAATCCCCAGTGGGTCTACGATCATCGCATAACACTTTATATATATGCATGTAGTATGACGATTGTGATTTGCGATAGATTGAACCTGATAGTTTATACATGATGTGTTTTATAAGTCTCGCAGGTCTGCGAGGTGGACGAAGTGCGGATTTAAAATTACAAGTGGGATTTTGGGTGGAGTTAAAATGGTAAGCAGTTTTTAATGGAGCTCACCCGATTCCACTTATCATTCGACACATAACAGCTGGGTGGAGAGAGAAAAACGCTCATTTCGGGTGAGTATTCTCTGTGCTTATGTCTCACTCAAAATTGCTGTAGACCGTCGGATCAAGTGGATCTTGATCGATGGTTGCAAAGCGTCAAGCAAATATGTTGCCTAGAGAACTATGTGGAGGCTTTGAAAAGTGAGGAATAGGTATGTTATTCATGCTTTATGGGTATTTTCATTGTAGATGGTTTATAATGAATTTAGCGTGGATATAAGGGTTTATAGGTAAAGTTCGTGGTATAACCAATGTTAAATAGTGGTTTAATTATATATGTGGGCTATATTTGGATTAATAAAAGGTTATTGAAGGTTTAGAAGGGTGATTAAGTCTTGATAAGTGAACGTGACTAAGGGTAAGTCTATTTTGGGTTTATTTAATGAGTCCACATAAGGATTTATGAAAGGGGCCTTAACCATTATGGGTTAAAGGTTTGACTCGAAAGATCATTGAATATGCAGAAACATATGCATACTGTGGATAAAGCAGGGGTAACCCTGGATTAATTTGATGGGAAGTCAACGGAGCACTGAACAGGCAGATTTGACAGATTTTTAAAGAAAGATTAACTCTTTTTTATTTCCGTATTAATCAAAGGTCCTTGTTAATTTTGTTGTGTAATGAGCGGAATCAAAGTTGGAGCCGAATCTAAAGAGGAAGGCAATTAGGTATTTTTTCTTTGTATTTCGGTAAATCAAAATGCCTGATACATATGTAAGCACAGGATTACATAAGTCAACACATTTCATTACGGCTAAAGTGAATTAAACATCATTAGGGCATATACAGAGGAACTTGGCAACAGATTAATATAGCGAGCCAACAATTATTGTCCTCTTCTGAATTCAGTTATGTTCCTGTTATTTCATGTTCTTTGAGGTGTCCTTTACTCTCTGTAAAATTCTGTAATAGTTTTTACTTCATATAGTTAAAGAAGGATTTAAATAATTTGGGTAGTTTCAGAAATCAACAACTATTCCACAATGTATAAAAAGATGAAAATTTACAAAGAAAGGGCTTGAATTTTGGAGAACCCAGAGACTAGGCCATTGTATTCTTGATATAATTGTTGATTAATGAAAGAATCAGAAGTTTCCATGAATTGTTGGGTATAATTTTGTAACCCTCTCTATTATGTGTCATCTTATGTTTTCTTCTTTCAAGTATAGTAATGAAGTTTCATGTATTTATTTGCTTATGTAGACAAAGTTAAAATTCCTTAAAAGAGTGCTCCTATATTTGAAGTTTTCACCTTCCTTTCTAAGTTATAGATAATAGTTTCTGGGAAAGAAAAACATATCATCTTTAAATTCTCTAAGAGTCATAGATAGTAGTTTTTGTGTTAAGCAGCATATTGTTTATGATTTAGTTCTCTTTTTCATAATTCTTCTATGTTACAGATAGTAGTTTCTATGAGAGACCACCATATTATATTTAACTTCCCCTCCAAGCTTTCTTCATTCATCATTTGTATCTACCAACAAATGGCATTCTAAGATGTCTTGGTCATACATGTATTAAGGGTTAAAGACCAAGCTTTCGAGGTCCTTCATTTGAGAACACAACAAATAATAAAGTGACAACAAACAATAATCATTAATGTCCCAAGCACAATTTCTCCACAGCCAAGAAATTGGCTTCTTAAGGTACAACACCCTGCATAGTTAACTGATGACATCAGATGTATGAACTACCTAGTGAGCAACCCAGTCAACCCCATTGTTGACTTTTTAGTTGTTGGTCAAAAACTTCAAAACAACATAACTTCTTCATGCCATGTCGGTTTGAGACAATTCAACCATAGTTGGAATCAAGACGATGAACACTACAAATTGAAGCTAGTTTTGAGATATTTTGAGAAATTTCACTTTTTAACCTATTTTTTTTATCTCCAAATCATACCTCCCAACTACGAAGTTTTGGACCTCAAAAATTCTACCTTTAATCAATAAATAGTGAGGAAAAATCTCATTAAATTTCCCAATTTCAATCCTTCTTTCTTTGTTTGAATTGGTGCCTTTGAGCTCAAATAAAGGTACCCCACCTTTCCTTTGCATGGAGTCCTTATCTTCCTATCAAAAATTGTGGCTTGCTGCAATTACTCTAAACATGCAGGAACAAAAACTTCGATGGATGGAATCTGAACATTCTCTCCAAAACTTGATTTTCCACCTGGAAATCAAAAGCAACTCAATGCTTGCCATGCATTGATTTACTTTTTTTGTTTGTTTTCATCAAGATGGACGTGTACAATGAAATACTTGGATTTGTCCACATTACTATGGTCATCCTCTGCACAATATTTACCAACTATTAAATTTCACAAACAAGCTTCACATTGAAATACTTGTTTAAGTGAGTGCTTGACACAATTGTAGACATATTGGATGAAATACAAATGCTCATCCCAAAATTCCCATTCAAGTTGACTTATCATCAAGCCATTATAACATAACATGCCAAAGAAAACACACTTGTTGCAAATAATTGATTGTACATGACTTCACTTTACCAAGTACCCAAATGAGAATATAAAACATGTATCTACAATTTTACAAAGCAAGCTAATCGTACAAAATAGTCTACCCTTTCCTTGCCTAACCAAGCTTGTGGCTTCTATTTTTGCACCTGCTTTCCATCAAAGGATGCTTCAGGAACTACATCAATTTCTATGTTTCCACCTGTCAATTTCCTTGAAATGGATTGCATGATGTCTTTGTCCTTCTTAGGACGAAGTTTCAAATGAAGTTTCCAACACTTTCTAATATGGTTCCCATTCATGCTACAATTGGTACACAGATTCTTTCACTTACCCATCAACAAGGAAGTTTTCATAACTGAAAGAGGTTCCTCATGCCTTGTTCCAAGGATTTGATCCATTTTCTTGACCATCTCCTTACGTTTCTCACACTCAGCCACACAATGGCCAGTTGCATAAGAAAATGTGCTAGGAATCATTTCCAATAAATAATCAAAATCACCAACGTTTCTAAAATCCCCATGACACTTATCATTTTCCTTTGGGTTGTGATTTTGATGAGAAGAACTAGACTTTTCATGGCCCTTGTAACATCATCTCTCTTTGGAAACAATTTTCCATTATCACTACCATCATGGTTTCACATATCATCACTTGAAGATTTATTTTCCTTGACAATTTTAGATAATTCTCCAATTTCTCCATGACCATAACCCAATACTTCTTATCATGGTATTTCTTTCACCTCAATAGGATTAGTGATAAATTGGCCATTGACTCCAAGGCCTCTTCCATCATAAACCATCTAAGTTAAAAGATTCATACCAATACCTTTGGTATGATTTTCAAGAGCTCTAAAAGATGTGTTATCAACATTAGGTGAAGGAGTAGAACTAGAAACAACAATTAACTCCTTTGGCCTATTATCCATATTTTTTGTCTCATATGTTGATGAAGAAGTGGATGATAATTCTAGTGAACTAACTTTACCAACTGACACATAGGGAGAATCTTTCAGATGTTGAAAAAAGTCACAAGAATCATTCTCAACATCGTGTCCATATCGTCTATATGAACCATTCCCGCAAATTGACTTCATCTTAGAGAGTGATCTTAAAATCACTCATGAGTGACCTCAATTAATTAATGAATGAATGAAGGTATTACAAACTCATGTGTTCATGTGTGTCTATGTTATCTTAGGCAATGGATCGATAAGATTGCAAAATACATAGACATGGGAAAATGGAAAACAATAAGAGAAACATAGTAAGCAAATACAAGCACACAGCATATTAATAAGGAGTTCACCCAATCCTCCTAGGCTACATCTCCAGTCCATATTTCAGTGGTGGCCCTCTTTTATTGTGTCTTAAAGTAGAGTTTTTACAACAAGGAGATCAAATTGAGTCTCCCGAAATAGAGGATGCTTAGTAGGGTGGTTCTTAGATTCCCCAAGCTACTAGAGTGCACAAACTCTTTCTTACTAAGTCTTGACTTCAACTGGTCTTGATGGGATGAGTCCAATTTGGTACTCAGTTCTCGACAGATTTCCTCACAAGGATTGCTTGAACCTATCAAGCCTTCTATCTACTCGATGCTGCCTTAGCCTTAGCTTTGCAGGTCAGCTTGGCTCTCTGGGTCTGCTTTTGTCTCTTCGGTCTCCTTCTTCACTGTTCTCCTCTTTCTGACAGCCTATTCATGGCTTAAAGCCAATACAACTCATGACTGTTTGTTTCCTCTTGTGCCCCTTCAGATCGCCTGTTGCTATTCGCTTGGAGTTCCCTACCTCTACGTCATCGCCACTGTGTAACATCTCATAGGGAAGTGGCCACTTGTCATCCAATGAACTGTGCCAACTCTTCCTTAAATGGTTTAGTATTTCATTTCATCTGTGTAATAATTCATCTTCTAGCTCAGCAGTCAAATTGGACTTCAAACTTTTATATGACGTCGCTTAATTCTCCCTCCAGATCCGGTTTCCCATCGGGCGCATCTTTTGCCATTATATTTAGAGCCCCCAGATCGTACAATGTTCACTCTTATTGTGCAGTTAACTTGCTCATATGTTAGCCTGCAATGAGAGGTGGTTTTCTCTCTCATCCACCAGATACGCGTCGTTCGTTGTATGGCATATATAGGTCTCCTAATAATTCCTCTTATCACCCAACATGCCTTCTATATTCCGCCGGTTTTGGGGCGCGGGTCCCGCCTTTCGCTTTAGTGCTTTTCCCATAGTTTTCGGCTTTTCCTTGTGACCGAGTGCTCGGGGCCTTTCCATTTTGAGGAGTTTTTCCCAGCAATGCAATATTAGCACTAATCGCACATTAAAAATGACCTCCATTTTCTGATTTGGACTTCCTAACTGCTAGTTTGCATCTTGTGCAGTTTCCATGGGCCTTGGTCAGCATGATTTGATCAAGGTCCTCGTCATTCCTTGCTGGCTACAAACTGCCACTATCCAGAGGTCTTCCTGATAGCTCAATGTTCACAAGTTTGAAGTCTGTCCTGATTTAATACAGTCATAGAACTCTAATAATTTTCATGGATCCAATTTGGATCATGACCTTCCCACTGAAAAAGCTTTTGGATCACCAAAAGTTGGTTTTCAAGCATTGGCTAAGTGAGGGTACAATTGTCTCACTTGTCCAATCTCTATCCACTTTGAACTGCTCGGCTTTGAACCCTTGAGCCCAACTCTGAGGTACTCAACATCTCCCCTGCGCGTCGTCCTTACCTTTTTGTCCAGAACTGTGTCTTCCTACAATTTATTAAGATATTCAGGTAATAGGTCATCAATAGAAGGCAATTGAATCTGGTCTTCGAGATCCTCAATTAGTGAAGGTTCAAATAGTCTCAATCAATCTGCATTTGTGACTAAGTAGATGTGCACGTAAGCTAGTAGATCAAGGCAAAAAGCATTCTCATCAATTTTCTCAAGTATCTTGAAAGGTCCATACCTAATAGGCTTTAGCTTTTTACCTTCACCTTGAATTTTGTCCTTACTGATATACAGCCATACCTAGTCACCAACTTGGAAACTATGCTCCATCCGATGCTTGTCATGCCTGCCCTTGTATTTGGCTTGGCTCTTTTCTAGTTGTTCCTGTACTTCCTGGTGGATCTCTTGGATTTGTTCAATGAACCTAGTTTTCTTGTCCACATCGTTGTGTCCCTCAACTGTGGTGTCTTTACCAAAGAAAAAATCCAAAGGAGACCTTGGTGTGAAACCAAAACAGGTCTCAAAAGAAGATCTCTATGTAGAAGAATGTTTTGCACTGTTGTAAGCATGCTACACATAACACAAATTTTCATCCCAAAGCTTAGAATGCTTGCTGCAATATTCTCTGAGCACCTGGATCATTGTCCTGTTAACTACTTCTCTCTGGCCATTGGTTTGTGGATGAAAAGTTGTGCTTTTATTTAGTTTGGTGTCCATCAGTTGCCACAGACTTGACCACAACTTTCCCACAAATTGAGTGTCTTGATCAGATACAATGGAAGTGGGTAATCCAAAATGAACCTATACATGTTGAAAGAACAATTTTGTAGTTTGTTCAGCTGTAATCTGTTTATTACACGGAATCAAAATACACATTTTGCTTAACCTATCCACAACAACATACAAATAATCATGACCTTTCCTAGATTTAGGTAGTCCTCCAACAAAATCCATGGAAACACTTTCCCAAGGGTGAGAAGGAACT
>APFE031713345.1:41091-78925 GCA_000404065.3 Pinus taeda | reverse complement strand
TGCTTTTAGCACACATAGTACACCCTCTTACATATCTAGAAACTATCTCATTCATTTTTGGCCAATAACAAAATATTTACAGCTGTGCAACTATTTTACTTACCCCAGTGTGACCTGATATTAGAGAAGTGTGTGCTTCTCGAATTATCTTTACTCTTTCAGTTTGTGGAATGCATAGCTTCCCACAATGATATAAGAATTGGTGCTTTACATGATAATCCAATTCTTCTATTTGTTTTCCTTGACTTAAAGTTGCAAATACATCCTTAAAGTCTATATCTTGAGCATATTGTTCAATGTATCTCTCATGTAACACAGAATTATGCTTAAGTATAGTAGATGTATTTATAATGGGTCTAGATAACATATCTGTAACTTTATTGCATATGCCCTTCTTATATCTGATGACCAAATGAAACTGTTGTAGAAAACCCATCCATCTATAGTGTCTTGATTGCTGCAACTTAGTTTGGGAGTGTAGATATTAAAGTGGTTGATGATCAATATGTATTACTGTCTCTTTGCCCATTAAGTAATGTTTCCACTTTTTCACACTTTATATTAATGCATACAATTCTTTATCATATGTAGGATAGTTAACCACTATAGAATTAAATGTCTCAGAATGATAACATATGAGTCTATCATGTTGTATCAACACTGCTCCCATGGCATAGTCACTGGCATCTGTTTGGATCTCAAATGGTCTTTGAAGATCAGGTAGTGCTAGTACAGGTGTTGTACTAATCTTTTCTTTCAAGTCGTCGAAGGATTTCTATTGTTTGCCTCCCCACTGAAACACCTTGTTCAATCTTGTTAAAGCATGTAAGGGAGCTGCAATTAAGGAGAAGTTAGAAATGAACTTTCTCCAATATTTTGTTGCTCCTATGGAGCTTCTAGCTTCTGTAGCAGATTTGGGTTTAGGCCAGTTCACAATGACTTCCACTTTAGAGGGATCTATCTTGAATTCACCACCCCCTACTATGTGTCCCAAATAATCCAGAGATGTTTTGCCAAATTCACATTTTGAGAGTTTAACATAAAGTTTTTCCATTTTCAAAACATATAGTGTCTACTTAACATGCTTTAAATGTTCTTCCCATGTTTTGCTAAATATTAGAATGTTGTCCAGATACACAATAACAAAATCATCAAGAAAAGGTCTGAGTACATCATTCATTAGTCTCATGAAAGTAGTAGGAGCATTAGTTAAGCCAAAAGGCATAACCAACCACTCAAACAATCCCTTCCTTGTTTTGAAAGTAGTCTTCCATGCATCTTGTTTTGCAACTCTGACCTGATGGTATCCGCTATGCAAGTCTAACTTGGAAAAATAAACAACTTCTTTCAATTGATCTAAAAGATCATCTATGCAAGGAAGGGGATAACAGTTTTTGATTGTTATATTATTCGATGCTCGGTAATCAATGCACATTCTCCATGAGCCATCTTTCTTTCTCGCCAAGATGATTGGTGACCCACATGGTGATGTGCTAGGTCTGATGAACCCTTTCTCGAGCAACTCCTACACCTGCTTCTTGATTTCAACATTCTCTAAAGTGGACAACCTGTACATTCCAATGTTAGGCAATGGAGCATCCTGCTGCAAAATAATATCATGTACTATTTCCTTTTTGGGTGGTAGGCCTTTAAGTTCTTGAAACAAAATATCATACTCTAAGACAACCTTTTCTAAATCAGCTTGTTGTTTAGTATTACAACCCTCAAAAACATTAGTTTTATCAGGTTCCTTTTCCTTTACAACCATTTGTAAGAATTGTTTGAATGAATTTGTCATTCGTTTCATATGCCCTGAGTTTATGAGAGTATAATTATTCTTGAGCTTATGAGCTCTTACAAAGTATTCGATTCCATCTTTAACAAGTAGATACTTGTTCTTAGCTCTATAGAAAAAATATTTTCTATCATACAAGTAAGGTCTTCTTAAAACAATTCCACATATATCCAAAGGAATTATGTCTAACTCAACCTAATCTACAAATGCTGACCTAAAAGAAAACTTTGCATTATCTAGTCACTTGTAGTTGGGATTTATCATTTAACCATCCTAATGGGTATGGTTTCTTGTGAGATGTAGTCACTAATCATAATTTCTTTACAATTGCTTCAAAAATTAAATTTACTTGTGAGCCACTATCAAAAAAAATATCAATCTTTTGATGTTTGGAAATAACTCGAATATGGAAAATCTCATGTCTTTTTCTCTCATTTTCTTCATCAATAGTAGATTGTGCAAAATTACTAGTAGATGCTTCTGAATTCTTACCTCTTATACTTGTGGCTATATCATCATCATACCCTCTAACAAATTCAAAGAATCCCAACCAATGATGTGTCCTAACTATATCTACCACAGGGGATGAAGGTGGATCTTGGATGTTTCTATGGGTTCCCTTCTGTTGAACCATTCTCCAATTTCTCTTCTCTAGTTAGAGAACTATAGGAGGTTTTGTAGGCTAGCTTTAGTTTAAGTTCAAGCTAACTAAGAGTTGATATTTTGTGGTGGATGACTACAATTTTTACCCTTTCCTATCTCCACATAATTTTGTTTAAACTTCACAAAACTTTGTCTAAACCCCCAGCCCACCCTAATTACTAGAACATTTCAGACTTGTTCTTTTTTCTTTGCTAGCTATCAAGTAAAAAAACAAAAGAGAGATGGGCTAAGTAGCTTTCACTGTGATGCTCTGGATGATGAGAATTTCTAACCAATTGGACCCTAGGCACTCCCTTGCATATTTCTAGTGAAATTCCACTACTTTGTGTAGCTTGTTGAATTTCCTATAGTTTCTTGTAACTTTGTTTCCTGTAGGGTGGCCAAAACAGGGTTTGCTTCCTTGATGGCTCTCCAAGGTGGTCCCAATCTCTCTAATCTTGAAATGAACAATTGGTCCATGAAAGTTTGGAGCACTGTGTTCGCTGGAAATGGTACAAGATTTCCTTATTTGGATTGTTGGCCAACTGTTGATGATCATGCAGTCTCCCCATGTAATTGTCACCCACTCTCACATCAACCACCTTTTTGATTGATTCTCCTTGATATGACATTCCAACGTGAAATGTTGTCTTTGAGTTTACTTTTTGACCTCAAGCTAAGGATGGCAAAGTTAAATAACCACCTCTAACTTATAATTTTTTTTTTCACATTCCTAAACTTTTATCATACCATTACTCAGTGAAGAGTTGGATTAGGTTCCATACATGTGCGTACCTTTACTGGTCGATGCATGGTGGAGGATGGCCTTTTTGTTCTTCTTGTTTAGGTAAATTCTCTCCTTTGCTCACTTTTTTTGTTGATTTCTTCTTGTTGATGTAGTTGTTTGCTTGTTATTTCATGTGTGTAGGTGCTTGGTATCCTTGATGTTGTTGCTGAGGTTTGGAAAGGAGTAAAGATTCATGCTTGAGATACCTATTTGCATTGGTGATGAAGGATAATGAAGCTTAGGCTTGTTGTAGCCATAACACAGGCTACTAAAGGAGATCCTGTAGCTATTATAACAAACCATATATTCCTCTCCTTCATTATTTTTTATTATTTTCAGTTAGAAGGATGGTAGGTGGTGGTGTAGGATTTTTGAAATGATGGTGAATTAGATGGAGTGATGGATGGGTGAGGCCAATCATGACATGTCCTCTAGATTCTCTTTTTTTTTTCATTTTTTTATTTTTTATTTTTACATTTTCTTGTGCTTTTTTTATGGACACAGGGGTAGGTGTGGACATGAGTTGATGTTGGGTGAGATAGGTTGAGTTGTAGGGTCACCTTTTCATTAATCTAGAATAGGCTTGCATCATTATTTTCCAAGCGGGACCCCTTTCCTGTAGTATTTCAAGTCATCATGTAGTAGTTTAATATCTTCCTATAGAAGCTACAAGACATCATGTAGAAAGCTAGAAAACTACTCAAAAATTGGTTTTTAATACCTCAAAGTGGAAATGGATGATGGGGACGTGGTAGGCAAGCATTAGATGAAGTGGATGGAGGAGGAATTGAGGTGATTCTTGGATTGTTTTCCCTAGAATTTTGAGTCCTTTGTTGTCTTTAAAAACTTGGAAAATCATAGAATTTTATTAGTCAGCAAGTTTGAGGTCCCTGCCATGGAATTTTTGTTTTTTTTCCTTTCTCTCTTTTTTTTTTCTTAAAGACACACATGTCACCTCAAAGGAGGTTCGCAACATGTTTTCCTACGCTGGGTGCCTCAAGAGAAATTTTATTCTAGGGATTTTTTTACTTTCCTTTTTCACTATTGGGCTGCCTCAAAGAGGTTTTAAACCCAATATTTCATCTCATGTGGCTAATAGAGGTTTTCACCTAGGACCCTTATTGTTTTTTCTTTCATTTGTTCTCTTTTTTTTCAAAAATAAAAACAATTTTCGAGAATTATTCCAAAATGTTTGGCGAATTTCTTGGAGTTCTTGAAGCAATTTTGGAGAATAATTATGAAGTAACTCTTGGGTTGTCTATTTTTCTTATTGTGTATGTTCCATATCACCTTAACATGGAAGAGGTTAGAAGATTCTACAAATTATCTAGAATTTGGTTTGTGCATGCATACTCTAGAGATTCATTGGACAATGTTTTATACATGCAACCATATAATAATGATTTTGAACCTTGGAACTAGGAGCATGCAATATATACACAAAACAAGGTATATACAAGACATTGTAAGGTTTATAAATACTAATATAAAATGGGCTATAAGAGGGGTCAAGAATCCAGTATCTTGCAAATACAGTGTAGCCCAAAGCATCATGTACTCAAAAAAGAGTCTTATTGGGCACATTCCATGTTATTGTTGGCATAGATTGAACATTAATATCGAGGACATAGATGCTAACAACATAACTCAAGAAAAATTATGCTAAATGTTATACCTATATGGAGGTGAATTAGAATGTCATGGTTGTCCTTAATAGGATTGGTTTGTAGGATTGATAAGATTTATGAAGGAACTAATAATATGCTTACCTAGGAAATAAATAAATATTTTTAGAAATCCCACAAAACATTTATGCTCTCCTCGATTGAGGAATACCAAAACTTGATTCCCTTGTATATTGGAAATTTTATTTGAAGTACATAATACCTAAATAAGATAAATATTATGTAATAGAGCATGGAAAATTACATTTTCTAAGAAATAAAACATGATAAAATAGGTAATTGTGTGATACTTGAGAGTTACCTGCTTAAATATTCCTGTAAAAACTAGCAGAGTGTTGGTAAGCTAAGATAGACTATCACAAGAAGTTGTGGCTAATGTAGAAATTAGGCTATAGATTTGCAACTGATCATGAATTTTTAATCAAAATAAAAATACACAAACCTACTCTACTCCTCTATGAATATTAATTCACAATTTAGAACAAAAATCCCAGACATGCAAGAAGAAATAACACCCATCCAACAAGTATTTTATCTAGAGAATGAAATGTACTAAACACATAGATACCTTATTACATTAATAAAATGAATAGAGATGTATTAAAATTGTTTTTCTCAACTGAGAACACCCTACAAGTGCATACCCTATCTCTCTGCTCATTGAAGTCCTTTTACCTAGACTTAGTTAAAATTTTCCTATGCTTGAGATCTTATTTCCTTGCGCTATTCCATGAGGTATTAGGCCCCTATTAATTAGGAAATTCCTAAAATTGATTGAGGATTCCCAAGGATGGTCCACCTGACCTCATGCAACACCTATACACTCAACTAGTTTACAACTACTGGTTAACTACTTTGGAAACTCCACCACTATTGGGCAATTCAAATTCTTTGGATGCATGAGTGTTATGAATTAGAAAGTTAGTTTTTTCCATTCTAAATTCCAATTAAAAAAAAAAAAAAAAAAAAAAAAAATGCTTGAGGATTATGTGGTAAATTGCAAGTTAACCATGAGTTTTTATGTCTTTACATATAATTCATGAGCTTAAAACATGAATTAAAACACTCAACAACATCATAACAACAAAAAAAGCATCACCATAACAATAATACACTTAGCAATTGATGAAGGAGTTCACCCCTCCTAGGCTACGTCTCCTTGGTCCAACTTCTAATGGCTTGATCCAATCTCATTATTCTCAAAAGTCTTCAGTGATAAAGAG
The DNA here is from genome assembly GCA_000404065.3 of Pinus taeda. Classification (NCBI taxonomy): domain Eukaryota; kingdom Viridiplantae; phylum Streptophyta; class Pinopsida; order Pinales; family Pinaceae; genus Pinus; species Pinus taeda. Next base: position 72,793 of record APFE031713345.1, on the reverse strand, counting down.
TACATAAAATGTGCTGACATAAAGAGTGGCTAGTTTCTCGTTGAAGGAAACATTCTCCTACAAATAACTCTTAGTCTAAAAACATGACAATAGACAGTTAGTCATGAAACAATCAACAAGAAAATGGCTCTCAAATTAAGACCCCATACTCTGTATAACTATGAGCATAACAAGTACAACAATTTACTTGAAGTACTAAAAGAGAACTTTCCTCGTCAAGACATAATGAGAAAAGAGAAACATGAGCTACACAATAGATGTCATAGCTGCTACAGAAAACATATGAAGGTTAGAGAACCCCCTAGAAAGTACTCTCCATTTTCAAAAGCATTCAAAAAATTATTCAAACCACTAATTTATTCTAGTACCCATAGACTCAAACATCCAAAAAGTCTTTTTAGAAGTGCTCCAATTGCTATAAAATATGTTCCATTAGCTTCAAAATACCCAAAAATGAATGTGTTGCCTCTTCTTGCTCCTGAAAAGACCAAAAGCTGAAGAAGATATGAGCTTCCCTAACCTTTCTGTTAGTTGATCTACATCTTCCCCAAAACTTGCCACCAGTCCTACAATTTCGCCACAAATTGTGCTAATAGAGTGCCAATTAAAATGGTCATCAAGGCCTTAACTATGAAAAATAGGGTCATGTAGGGGCCACGTGCCCGCAGCTAAGGCCAATGGCTTGCCCCTGCTCGATGGGCCCCCGCTCCTCTGCCTGCCATGGTCTTATTACCACCCATGTGGTCAGGGCTGTGCCTATGCCTCCATGCCTTTTTCTTCCCACACGCCCACAGTTCTCGTCGAAGGGTTATAGGAAAATGGTTGTTAGGGGCCAGGCCTAAGCCATGGCCCCTTACCCCATATATCATTTGGCATATACTTTATATAACAATTTGTTTCAATGGTTAACAAGAGCCATCATTAGTCCATGTGGTTATGGTGTTGTGCTTATTGGTAGGAGGTCTCAGTATCGACTCCCATGGAGTCATGTTAAAAAATTCACCCATATTTTGGTGGCCCCATGGTTTCACGTGGCAACCTCTCATTGGACCATGTGGCAGCATGTGGTTGGACACCATCCAACCAATGAAAACACACCACCTCAACTATGTACCTTGTGACATGAGGCAGACCTTGATTGGATGTAGAAAAACATAGTTCGCTGCCACATCAACCTACCACACCAATAGTACGAACTACTGACTCGGTTGTCCCAATTTCTCCAAATTCGATTATTTTGGAAAATGAACAGAACATGTTTCTGGGAGCACATGAAGTCCATTTCGGGTAAAACAAGTTACACCATATTTAGAACATCAAGCACTATGCGGTCACTTATGTCCCACATTGATTCGAAAACTTTGAATTTTAAGAATGCTTTTTAGCACCTGATCACTCCTCCCCACTACAAGCTTTTGGACCCCAAAATATCAATTTTAGTTGTTGAGGAGATGAAGGTACAGTCCCCTCACCTTTTCAATCTCGATCCATTTTGTCTTAGAAGGATTTGTTCCTTTGAGCCCCACTTGAAGGTAGTCCACACTCCCTCATTTTGAAGGCTTTGTTCTTCTATCAAGAATGGTGTCTTGCTATAGTTGATCAAGGTATTCAAGAGTGAAATCCTCAATAGAAGGAATATGGACATTCTCTCCTTGATATTCAATCAAAGGAGGCTCATACAATCTTAAATTCTCAACACTAACAACAAAGTAAATTTGCATGTATGAAGGAAAATCTAATTTGAAGGCATTGTCACCAATATTTTCCAGAATTTTGAATGGACCACAATATATTGGTTTCATTATTTTACCTTCCCCTTGAAGCCTCTCTTTGCTAATGTGAAGCCAAACTTCATCATTGAATTGGAACTTGTGATCTACACAATGCTTGTCATGCCCTGCTTTGTACTTTCCTTAGCTCTTTTGAAGTTTATCTTGAACTCTTTGATGTACCAATTGGATTTTGTCAATGTACTTCTTAGCTTTGTCTATGTCACTATGGCCATCAATAGCAACATCCTTCCCAAAAATGAAATCCAATGGCAATCCTTTGCAAAATATTTACCAAGGATCAAATCCAGAAAGACTTTGATAAATAACCCAAACAAGCTTCACATCAGAATACTTGTGTAAATGAGTGCTTGACACAATTGTAACATACTGAATGTGATGCAACTACTATTCCAAGAATTTAGGATTGTTACTAAAATGTCCACAAATGGAAATGCATGTTACAATATGGAATAAATTTGACTCCGAGTTTCCCATACAAATTGGCTCATCATCAAGCCAAAATAGCACAACAATGCCAAAGAAACAACTGTTGCATATAAATGATTTATTCAAAAACATCACTTTTACAAAATGACCAATTTTATGGACATGAAACATGTTAAATACAAAATAAATGTAGTCTTTAATTAGACAAATATTCCAACAATTTCTTAGCCAACTATGTTATGGAATTTTCTTTCTACACTTCACTTCCTTTTGGAACTACTTTTGGAATGGTTATGGCATGCCTTGCACATTCCTCTACCTTCTCCTTCTCAGGTGATTTCATTACCTGTTTGTCCTTATTTGGATGAAAATATGGATGTAACTTCCAACACTTTTCAATCCAATGCCTAGTTATGTTGCAATGAGTGCAAAAGTATTTGTGAGATTTTCTTGGGACAACTGTCTTTAAAATTAGATGAGAATTTCCCTTCTTGGTCTCAATTCCAATTGATATATTCATTTTCTTGACTAATTCTTTCGTTTTGTGGCACATAGATACACAATGGTTAGGTTCATGACAAAAAGTACAAGGAAAAACATTCGACAGCATGTTATTCAAACCATCATGTTGTTTGTAATCATAAAAAACCTTTGAATAATTAGGACACATATACCTCTTATTGTTGTCCTTTGGCTTATGAGCCTAGCGAGGAGAACTTGAACTAGTTCTTCCTATAAAGTTTTCATCTCTCTTTGGCTATGTTTTTCACTTCATGTCCTCCTTGTGCCTTAGAAACCAAGATGGTACCCATTCTACATGAAATTCCCAACAATTTGCCTCATCATGTCCTCTCTTATGTCATAAATAACATGATACCCAAGAGCTATCACTAGAAGACCATTCTCCTTTTCAACATTTCCCAATCCTTCATATCGAGGTCTCTATTTTTCCTCAATTGGATGGATAATGCCCTGATTTTTCACTGCAAGGCTTCCTCCCTTGTAACCCATCTTGGACAAGAGTTTCATTCATATGCTTTGTTATGCTTCTCAAAGGCTACAAAAGAGTTTAAATCAACATTTTCATGTAAAGAAACTGCATGTAAATTCTTACCATTTTCCTCATCTTTCGATTGAGGAACAAAAATTATATTAAACTCTTTCCTAGTTATTGAGGTGTCTTCTTGGACTCGTTTTCTTTACTCTTTTAGCTTCTTGGACTTTGGTGCTGAAAGAACTTCATCCTCATCATCATGTAGACAAAAGGTGAAGACTTGGCCATATTCCTTCTCTGAGGGGCTTTCTACACTAACCTCTTGTACAATGGTTGTTGTGGAAAAGGATGATGGTGAAGGTGATGGTGGAGATGGTGGAGGCTTACCTCCATTTCCATTACCTCCTCCTCCTGGAGAACGTTCTCCTTTTGGAGGCTTGGAGCTTTCATGCTACAGTCTGTTATTCCTGTCTGCATAAAGGACTTTCACCATCTCTTTCATGTCAAAGAAATCATTCCTAAAATTCTTCTCATCCTCTGACATATTTGTAGGATATTCTTATGTGACATTCTTGTTGAATCTTCCAACAATTTGAGGTAGAATTGGTGGAGGAGATTGTGTAATCTTTCCCTCCTTATCCTTGTGCCCACTTGACGACTTGAAACCATAAGATTTCCTTCTCCTCTCTTAAGCTTGAACCTTGTAAGCATGAAATTCACTTGAAAACAATTAAATCCTCCTTGCACAAAGAAAACCAAGAGCTTCGATACCAAACTTGATTTGAATGGGAAATTTAGTGTTTGTTGTGCTAAATTCCAATTCAGAATATAAACTAAATGCTTGAGGATTATGAGGTTAATTTCAAGTTAACTATGAGTTATTATGTATTTATATGTAATTCATGAGCTTAAAACATGAATTAAAACATTGAACAACAATATAATAATAGATAAGACATCACCATAACAATAATACACTCAACAATTGAGGAAGGAGTTCATCCCTCCTGGGCTACGTCTCCTTGGTCTAGCTTCCAATGGCTTGACCCAATCTCATTATTCTCAAAAGACTTTAGTGATAAAGAGTACATAAAGTGTGTTGACATAAAGACTGGCTAGTTTCCCCTTCAAGGAAACATTCTCTTGCAAACAACTCTCACTCTAAAAGCATGACAACCTACAGTCAGTCATGAAACAATCAACAAGAAGAGGGCTGTCAAATAAAGACCCCATCCTCCATCTCACTATTAACATACAACAATTCACTTGAAGTAATAAAAGAGAACTTTCCTGAACAAAACATAATGAGAAAAAATAAACATGAGCCACACCATAGATGTCGCAGTTGTTGCATAAAACATATGAAGGCTAGAAAACCCCTACAAGGTCCTCTCCATTTTCAAAAGCCTTCAAAAATTGATCCAACCCATTAATTGATTCTATCACCTATAGACTCAAACTTACAAAACATCTCTTCAAAAGTGCTCCAATGGCTATAAAACATGTTCCATTAGGTTCAAAAGACCCAAAAATGACTATCTAGCCTCTTTCTGCTCCTGAAAAAACCAAAAATTGAAGAAGATATGAGCTTCCCTAGCCTTTCTACTAGTCACTCTACCATTTTCCAAAAATTTGGCATCGGTCCTACAATTTTACCCCAAATTGTGCTAGTAGAGTGCCAATTTAGGCGAAATCTAGTAGAAAACGTGGGTGCATTAAAATGGTTACCAAGTCCTTAACTCTGAAAAATAGGGTCACATAGGGGCCACATGCCCAGGACTAAGGCCAAGAGCCTGCCCCCATCAGCCGTGAACCCACTCCTCCACTCGCTATGGTCTTATTGTCCCCATATGGCTGGGGCTGGGCCTACGCCTCTGCACATATTTCTTCATGTGTGCCCATGGTTCTCAAGGAAGGGTCATGTGATAATGGTTGTTGGTGGCTGGGGCTAAGCCCTAGCCCCTTACAACATATATCCATCGGCATATACTTTATATAATGGTTTTATTCAATGGTTAACAAAAACCATCGTTATCCCATGTGGTTAGGGCATGACGCTTGTTAGCAAGAGGTCTCAGTATTGACTCCTGTGGAGTCTAACTCAAAAATTCAGCCATATTTTAGTGGCCCATATGCTGCCACGTGGGAGCCTCTTGTTGGGCCATGTGGAAACATGTCATTGGCCACCATTCAACCAATGAAAACACACCATCTCAACTTTGTACCTTGTGACACAAGGCGGACCTGGATTGGATGCAGAACAACACAGTCAGTTGCCACATCAGCCTGTCACATTAGCTTGCCATGTCAACAGTATGGACTGCTCACAGGACTGTCACATTTTTTCCAAATTTTCCTGTTTTTGAAAACAAACAAAACATGCTTATGGGAGCATACAAAGTCTGTTCCATGCAAAATGAGTTGCACTAGATTTAGTGCGTTGAGCACTACAAGGTCATTCAGGTTCCACACCAATTGAACAACTTTGAATTTTGATCACCTGATCAATGAGCTAATTATTAGTTGATTAACATGTTAACTAGAATATTTATGAGTTAGACTAATTTCCTACTACTTAACTGACCACCAAATAGTTCTATTAATAGTTATAACTAGTTTAACTTATTATAACTTAAATTAACTCAACCAAGGCTCCTAAAATTTTGGAATCATTACATACAACTGAACTTCATGCCGATAACTCAAATTAATTGAGTTAGACTCCTATAAATAGGAATCATAACACACAAATTGAAATTCAACTCATTAATTCGAATTGAGTGTTCTTAACTGGGTGATAAGAGCCATATCACCTCAGTTAACTCCTCCAAGTTGTCTCGTCATGTGAAATTTTGAATTTTCTCAGTTTAATCAAGGAAAAATCAAATTGAAATTTTCTTGCTTCATTTTTCAACACTCACTCTCAGCAAGAAATGGATTATCAACCATCCCTATCATGCACCTTTGGAATTCCTTGCATGCAATACCTCTCTGTGTTGTTGTGACTACTGCAACATCTATAACTGAGAAGCATGAAAAAAAAAAAATCATTGAATCAATTATGTCTGCAAGTGTCTACTAGGAAAATTGTGTTGTTGTTCACTTTGCTACTAATCCTCCTGCTCTATTGTCACCACAAATCTGCACTCCTTAGTATTTGACTGAAACTTGTCCTCCTACTACTGAACACTATGGGCCCCTATATAAAGGTAATGATCCATGAGGAGAACACCTCAATGGACCCTGCCCAAATTTCTACAATTCTGAGACTAGGGCTTCACATTGGCCCACCTCACACGTGTAGGTATGGCTGCATCTACTTCCTTTTTCCACTTAGCTTTAAATTCCCCCTTACTGGAGGTCTCTTCTTTATTAAATGTCTCCACTCTGCCTCCTTTCTACCTCTACATTTGTGGCTACACCTAGTGGGAACCTTTGAAGCTTCCCTTCAACTTAGGGATTTCTTGAAGGTTTGTACTTTAGTAGCATATAATTCAAAACCTTTTCTCTTGAATATCTTGACCTTGGATGAAATCTTATCTCATTAAATATCTGAATCATAAGTATCATATAATATTTTCTCAATATTTTTCCATGGAAAGTCATGTTAGATTCTCCCAAAGCTCATACCATAATTGAACCTTCCCATTGAATGAGAGACCGTTGCCTCACTTTAAGCCCTTGTGTATACATATCAATCACAAGTGAGGGCTACTGAGACTCCTCCATTTGGTGAAAATCTTAGAAGATAAGGGGACATATGTTGCGGTGACAGTGGACCTTTGTCCCAACAGACTAGTGGGCCTAGTATATAAGATAGAGATAGAGGGAACAACAATACCATAGCAATATACATTCCCATATGATCACCACTCTATTCCTAATGCTGTGCAAATTTTATTAACCTAGGAATTCTAGAAATCCATACTAATCTCAGGTTTCAACTATACCTAAGATAAGGATAAGAAACTATCTTGATTCTTGACTCCTTCAAGAATCAGTCCTTGAAAACCATTGAAAATTTTGTGTGTTACAATTAGCCAATCCAGGTACAAGTGATGGTTTGATTTAAATTTTTTATTCCTTAAAATATTATGTTTCTCTAAATGGTTAATCTGACAAGATGCATGAAGGCCATCTATCATACTAATTTGGGAAAAATCTATGTTTATTAAGTGAGAAAGGTCTATGTTTGTAACTATATCAGTTAGATGGCTAGACAATGGCTATGGAACTATATTGATGATTCATTATGCCCAATTATCTTATGGAAATAGTTATTCTTCCTAATTCCCATTTAAAGGATTACATTTCTATGTCAAATTATGTTTCTTCTATATTCGATAACAGGAGGGTCAGTTTAGAGTTCTATTTTCTTATTTCAGGTAATTGGTTTGGGATTTAATCCTTCATCATTTAATGAGGCATCCCCTTAACTCCGCTTCAACAATTAACTTAATATATTACCATCTCTTTTATGTAGGTGTTTTATACCCACCACTATTGGCAGTTACCAATTATGGTCCTCCCAAGGGAAGTCTAAAGTCTCATCATCTTTTCCTTTCTTGACCTCATCCATGATTATCAAAAGACACCTCCAATATAGTTTAATACATGGTACATATTAAATTTATTTCAATGGAATCTTTCACCCTTGTGGTTGCATCATCATTCCTATAAACATCAACTCTCTCTTCTAGGAATATTTAGGTGTCTTGATTATCATTACTCATAAAATTGATAAACTTTAAATGACATATAGAGTCATTGGTGCTCTTTTCTTTCATTATCCCCCATTATGTTCAACATTAGAAGATATCTAGATCACCATAGGTCTTACCTTTTGACATTTTTGATCTCCAATTCAAGTCAAAGACCCCTAGGCTTGATAAGCAACCAATGTCACCAAATACAAAAATATAACATTAGTGTTTCTCCCAATTCTAGGGAGCATTCTCCTCGATATAGCTCTTTATTATCATCAACACCCTTGAGGGTGATACACATTCTACATCAAAATTTATCTAGTTACAATATCTCTAGTGATCTTTTTCACTTTTGTTATTCTCATAAAATACCCAACTACCTCGTGCCAACTATTGTAAAAATATTTTGGTCATTTTATGAGCATTGACATGGTTGTCCTATTTATAGAAAGAAAATAATCCTTCTAGGGATGATTTTTTTGTAGGTGGGTTTTCCTTCTCCCTCCAAGGTTTGTTCTCACTTTCATGGTCTCTCTCTCCCTGTCTCTCTCTCTCTCTACAAAATGAATCATTTCAATAGTAGTAGCTAAATAAAATAATGGCATATTTTAGGTACATGTCTTCTCCTAAACTCACACATCATTGTGCAATTGTGATCACTTAAAAACAACTCACAAAGTTATACCCATGATTACCACATAATTCATTAATACCAATAATAAAGTTCTATTACATGGAAATCTACCACAAGCTTCAATGGAGCACCAAAACTTATGCAACATGGATTTTCAAGCATTTGCATGACTTATTAGTTATGCTTTTGCATATATTTTCATTTAACCTCCTAAAAGTGAGTATTTGCATGAATACAATGCAATAAATGAAAGAATCATGTTATAGGTACTGTCAAGGTGGTGCACCAAGTTATATTTCAGCTACATTTCCGTTAATGGTGATTTGTTAGGTGGTTCCAAGCCTCTTCATATGTGAAATCATACTTCAATATTGGTTCATTCATATTGGAAACTAGTTTTTATGAAGGTTGAAGACATGACCATGGGATAGAATTTGAAGGAGAGAAGACACATCAAGGTTGTGTTATTTTAATTATACACGAACCTCTAATAGTCTCAAGTGATCACTTGGAGCATCCATATCCACTAACTTATACTTGATCTCCTCTCATGAAGAGCTTAACCACATTTATTTGGTAGACAAAAGGAAGAACTTCCAAGGAAAACAAAGCAGCATTCCCAAGGAGGAAGGGACACTTTACCTACACTCACTCATTGTCTATGGCATATCAAAAATGTTATTTCCAATGGTATATCGATATAATTACTTTTCATGGTTTCCATTCCTTTATTTCCTCTTTGTTTTATATATTTCAATGGTATTTATGTTATTATACTAACACTCTTATCAATAATTTTTCTTTAGTGTAGTAGCCCCACATTATAGAAAGGTTTTCTTTCTCACCCGAGTAGAGAAAAAACTACACCACTAACTAAATTTCTCTCATAAAACCCATTTAGTGATACTATTAGTGTATTTCCCTGCTAGAATAATCCTAACCATCTAGCTACCCAAGGAATCATATTCCATTTTATACCATGCAGTTCCTCAAGCTATATCTATTCCCTCCATGGATTCAACATAGATTGGATACGAAATTTATGCACTAGTATTTCACTCCTACAATAATTCCAACCGTCTGGCGCTATTACCCCTATAGTCCAAAAAACCCAAGGACTGGGATCCCCTTCTCTACCATAGTTCCTCATGTTATCTCCATTCCCTCTAGGGATTCAACATAGATTGGCTAAGAAATTTTCATCTCCTTTATATTTCCTTTATCTACATTAACATAATGGACCCATGTTAAGGGTACATTTAGCTCCAAAATGACCAAAAAAAATAATTGTACCACCCTCCTCCTTGACTCAAGGAAAGGAAAAATGGATACAATGGTTTCCTAGTTGAGTTGAAATAGAGCTTATTATAATTTATCTATTTCTTCGGAGTTATTCTCCTTCAATGGACACATACATAGCAGATCTAGTTCAGTTATTCCCTAATATTGCAACATATCTTATTTGCACTATTTCTAGGTGGTACCAATCCCAAGTTCATAATGGCACATTGCGTGAGGAGGTTTTCAATCTTTAGAGGGCTTAAATCCCTAGGTGACTTGGGCTCATGAATACATGTACTCAATCTATTTTATCAAGTATTATATTCAATGAATGATTAACCATGCATATTGGCACAATCTGTTAGACACATTATGGTTAGGTTTTGATTCTTTTTAGTGGGGCACATCACTTGCATGGCTAGTTTCAATGTAAACATCTCTTCACTTCTTCTGTAAAAGCAATAGGGTGCTTCTGTGGTTTCGTTGTAACATAGAATTTCTGAGCTAATTACATTGTAATTTCTTTGTTCATTTCATTGAGAGTGATGTGATTGGTTATGCAATTTAAGGTTACTAAAGTAGAAATTGAAGAAATAAAATACTTCATCAATATTTTTAAACGTCTTCAAATTTCGGATAAGACATGACGCAATATTATGAGCTAGCTTCTTAGGTTATTGTTCCAATAGCTACAAAGGCTAATGTTTTCATTTATTTAATCAAGTTTAGCAAGAGAGACTTGTTGTAGCATTTATTGTAAAAGGATTGAATTTCTTATTAACTTTTTGTACTGATGTTTTGTAACTTAACATGGTTTTGACTACCATTTAGAACAAAACTACTAAATGATGTAATATGATCTTATATGCTATAGGGGTGTGACTTTGAGCTAAATCAAATGGTTTATTTTTTTAAAGCGAAAAATAGGGTCCAAATCATTAAAATTTTTAAAAAGATTATGCAATTATATGTGGAAAGTTTATATTTTAAACCAATGTGTATATATGCAATTTCAAGGACTCTCATAACTCCTCACATAATTATTTCAAACGTGCTAGCTCCATGGAAGAGCACCTTCCTTATAAGTAGGAGGTTGGTGGTTTAATTCCACTATGCCTCAACATGAACTAATCAATGATATGTGTTTTATGTTTAATTAGATACTTTCTATATTAATTTAATTCAATGGTGATATATTTTTCTCGATTCATCATATTATATTGTCTCTGAAAATATAAAAATAATATTGTATTGTCTTTAAATATAATTTTGTATTGTCCCTAGAGAGACAATAGATAGGATTAAAGACATATTGTCTCTATAAATACAATATGTCTTTAGTCCCAACTGTTGTCTGTCCAGAGAAAAAAATGAAATTGTCTTCTAAGGCACTCGCTTAAAGACAATATTTAATCCAATAAACATTTTTTTTGTCTCAACTTAACACAATATACCAAAAAATTATCTCAAATATATTCTTAGAACCCCACTTTGTGTTGTAGTGGTAGCTAAAAAACCACGCAAAGTAACTAGGAACAATTTTGGGATTTATTTGAAAATAAACAAACTAAGGAGCTTGATGAAAAGTAGGAGAATGGTCTTCATGATTGGAGGTTGTAATTTTGGGTTGGACTTCCCTCACGGATTCATGGTTTGACTTATGGTTGCAAAGTAAAAAGGAATATTGCAATGAATCTAAGCCTATTATGGGGTGGAACGTGGCTTACCATTCATTAATTATGGGAATCCTTTATCTTTTATAAGATAAATACCCATCCTACCATAAATTTCTAATGTAAGACATAATGCATAAAATGGAGACTATGTCGATAGATTGTGTACTATGTGTTGATGTTACCGTACTATAAATATGGCTCTAATAGGTACCATATCTATGTAATGTTCATATGATTTCTTGCGTAAATTTTTATGATTTTGTGATGTGCCTAAGGAGGATAGCATGGAATGATGGCTAATCCTTGTTAGTGTCTATATCCCAGATGTTACAACCCCCCATAAAAATAAAAAAGTTGAGAAGGCTAGGGAAGCTAACCCCTTAATATCATGGATAGCCATGATGACTAGTTTCATGTTGAGAGATATCACTTACTTTAATGAATAATCTTGGTCTACCTTAGGTACTTATGTGTAGTTTTCTTCTAGAGTTCTCGCATCCATGATTGTTTGAATCGAAGTTTTGAGCCATCCACTGTGGCTCATCATCAGGATAGATCGGTAATTGTGGTAAGACAGATCTCATTGGGTTAAGAGATGCAAAGGGACAGGAAACCAACCTTATCATAATTTGTTTTGTAATATTTGGATTTAATTTAATTATAAAATTAAAATGGTTCTATAATAAGATTTTGATTATTTCTGATTATTAAGAGATAATCATTTTTAATGTTTAATATTAGTAATGAAAACTAATTTAATTATTTGTTTAGTATTAGTTGAAATGTTAAATTAATATTTTTAATATTTAATTATATAATAAAATTCTTATTTGTTTTTATTTTATTTATAATTTCATTAATTATTTGTTTTTATTTTATTTTATAATTAATTTTATTTTGTTTTTGTTCTTACTCTAGAGTAAATTAATTAGCTTGATTTTAATGATAGTTTTTATGTTAATTAGTACTAATTTTTATATTAGTTGCTTAATTAGCTAGAAATTTTTATAATTCTAGTAGATTTTATTTATGACTTATAAGTAGATTTTAGTCTTGATTAAAAATCCTATTAATCCTCTTAATAGGATTTTATTTATTCGTAATTAGTTAATTATTTTGTATTTGATTTGTTTTATTTATTTTATAATTAATTTTATATTGTTTTTGTTCTTACTGTAGAGTAAATTAATTAGCTTGATTTTAGTGACAATTTTTATGTTAGTTAGTACTAATTTTTGTATTAATGCTTGTTCCTAGAATTTAATTTTTTATAATTTTAGTGATTTTTATTTATGATTTATAAGTAGATTGTCATTTTTCTATCAATATTCCTTAAATGAAATCCTTATAAATTTCTTCTCATCAAAGTTAATACGAATTGGTATTAAAATGTATTTAATATTAATTACTGTTAATGTTAATATTAGTGATCTAATATTCTGTATTTTTTACTTAAGATGTAAATTACGGTTTTTAATTTTGAGAAATTGAAATTAGGGTGAGTGCTTAATCAAAGTTAATATGATTTGGTATTAAAAGGTATTTAATATTAATTAGTGTTAATGTTAATATTAGTGATCTAAGATTCTTTGTTTTTTACTTAAGATGTAAATTATGGTCTTTAATTTTGAGAAATTGAAATTAGGGTGAGTGCTTAATACGAGTGTGAAGTGTAGAGAGAGAAGGTTGGGGAGGGAGGTAATGGGGGAAGGGTTGAGTTGGGAGAGGGTGTTCTAGGATTTTAAAGTAGGAATCCAATTGTCAGTTGTTTTCCATCCTTCATCTTGATTGAGGTTGTTAGGGTTTTTTCCTATTTCTATGTCTTCTCTCAGTTTTAGATGATATTAGGTATTTAATAGAATCCCTAGGTTTGATATATATAGTAAAATGTGTTTTTCATGTTTTAGACTTAGTATTAAGGATTGTATCCTTGAGAGAAAGGTAATGACCTAGATGAGAGTAGTATTCATAAAACATCCAATGAAAATGGTTACAAAGTTAAATGAAGAATTCTTGAACAGATACATAATATGTTGATGTATTTGAAGAGATCAAATGTACTTCAAGTTAAGGTGTTTAACTTACTAAGTCAACTGAAGGATTTGGAAACTCCGATGTATGTTTGTTTAGACTAACAATTATTAGAAATGCCTCCTTAGTTAGGAGAATAGGTATAAAGGCCTCAAAAGAGACAAAACATGTGTAATGTCCTATGTGACTTCAAGTGAAAAGTTAAAAGGTTAATATTAGTGAGGGTGGAGTGATTGGGTAACTTCATGGTTGGGAAGGATATCTATACGTAAGAAGTATTCCTTCTCTTCCTTGTAAAAGTGATTATCAACCCTCAAGACCCCTCTACCAACTTTCCTACCGTGGCAAAATTTTAGGATTTACAACTCCTTAGGATAGAGAGAAATTTTGGGATGGAGTTCATTAGAGAAACAATGTAAAAATAATTCTTGATAGGAAGGCCTCATCCTAGTCTCTTATTCATAGGGATAACATAAGGGCCAAGACCAATATCTATCTAAAAACGTTGTAGAGTTGTCTTCTTTCAAGCATTAGACTTTTGATTTTAAATGATTAGAGAATGCACTAGAGTCTTTGTGAAAACTACCAATGCAGATAGAATTTAAACTCCTAATGCTTAACGAGAAGTTAGGTAATTGTTGAGTGTTGGGTTGGGAGATTTGGAGGTCAATGCCGCCAATTCACTAGGAATCAGAAACTCAACTACCTGATTCTACCAAAATCCAAATTTCCCATTAATTAATAGTGATTTATGGTTAAATATTGTTAAGTGATAAATATTGGGTTCAGATCCTCAGGCCCATATCAAATATTTCCTCAAATTTTACAAAAGTTAATAAGGGCCCCAAGGTTGTAGATGATATTGTATCTTTAATGCGCCACTCACATAGAGATAACATGAAACTGACATGATGATGGTGCGGCACTAATGTGGTGGTCATGTGTCATCAATGTGGAGGTTTTGTGGCACTGATGTGCCATAGATTTGGAGATGACGTGTGGTTGGCATGGACACATTATGTGGCAATGTCATATAGATTAGCATGTGAAATGGTGCTAACATTGTAGTTGGATGGCAATAGGAAGTGACGTGGATACTAGATGTCAAGAGGTCAACTAATGAGTGTTCTTCTATTGTGAGGTTTGAAACCTTATTTTGTGCTTAAGCCACAATACTAATAGAACTTTAAACACTTGTTAGATGATAGAGATAGAGTTACATTAGCTAATAATGGTTATGAGACTATTATGATATAGAGTGTTGGCTATTATCTAATTCAATAAAAATAGTACCAAGGTATGTCTAGGTGGCTAGGGGCCTTAAGAAGTAAATAGATAGATGAAAATAGACTTGAGTCAAGAAGCATTAGAGGATTTACTCCAAAGGTAGAGGAGTAAAAACCCATTTATCAATAGTATTTATGCATAAATAATCACATAAACATAAATATATTTAGGACTTACACATGAAATCCAAAGGAAGATTAACACATAAAGGTTGAATCCATCAATGAACATTTTCCACTCAATTACAATCCTTCTTTGATAGATACCTTTAGTTTCTTCATTTGTTCAATTGAATAAACCTCATTTTGGTGATCCTCTTTTCCTTTTTGTGTAGTTTTCAGATGATGTTAAGAATTAGTGGTTCATCCAATATAGAAGGACTTCTTCCCACTTTCGAGAAGTGACTAAGATGACTATTCCCACTTTTATGCACCATAAATTAGGTGTATCTATTGGGAGAGTACATTTTAAGTTAGTGGAAAGTCCCAATTAAGAGACTCAAGCTTCAAAAAAATTTAGATCCATTTTGGGCAATCAAATGGAAATTCCTCAAAAATTCAAAATATTAGCATACAATGTTGTGAGACAATTATTCATCTAGTGACATTTATAATGGTGTAAAAATAACCTCAATAAGAGCTCATATATTAAAACTATGCCTACCACAAGTGGAGCTACCTTTTCGGACACATGGTAGTAAGTGGATGGCTACCCACATCTAGACCACAAAAAATCTTAGGAGAAAAATTTCATATATAGACTTATTTTCCATTCTTTTTCCAATAAAATATTCATGCTTAAAATTTTCACTAATGTAGACATTTAAGAAGGTTCTAGATGGCCTAAAACCTCATGCTAACTAAGGGTGGAGGAATGAAAAATACATAAATGTAGATGGTTATTAGCCATAACCAATTATTAGGATAGTTGAAAGAGAGGAGATTCAATTCTTTTATATTTTTACTTGTTTCATGGTTGTTCAAGGCATATATGAGGGAGATGTTAGGTAACAATAGAAGAGGAATAAGATTTTGTAGTAGCCACTTAGGCCATCATGTCAAATGAAACTTTGTAGTAAGTACCTCTTTCTTTATATTTGCATTTTCATTACTAGAGAAAATAAATAAGAGCAATGGGCTTATTTTCTAGTTAAGTTTCCTCCTATTTTAGGTCTAGTAAAATGCATATTGTGTTCATTTATGTGGATATTTTTTTTTCCATATTTTAGTTATTGTCTTAATTTTTAATAATAAAATAATTTTAACAACTATGTATCATACATAACCCCTAATCTTTATGATCCATAATCCATATAAGTTAAGATTTATTATTTTAATTTGACTCTAAAACCATAATCAACATAACCTCGGCTTATTATTTTAATTTATTTATATTAAATTTAATTTAATGCCCTTGTTTTCTTTTATAAGGTTAACTAAAAATTTCATATACTATTTAAAAAAAATAAATTCACATTAAATAATAACTTTTAATATTATTAAATTTAGATTTCTTTTAAGTTATTTACCTTTCATTACTTTTATTTTTCAATCCCTAGGAGTTATTTTACCTTTCATTATTTTTATTTTTCCGTCCCTATCAACACATGAAATACTTATGCCCATTATCTTTTAATATAAATATTAAAATTGTATAATAAATGTTTATATTCTAATATTGATGAGGTCATCAACAAGCTCACATTATTGGCATGAAATATTTTATGTTTTATTAGCTGACTTCATAATAAATACATGCCATATCACAATCACCATCATTGATGTTGACAATGTAAGTGGATAGAATGTAATTATAAAAACAATTCATTTTGAATAATTATAATTTAAATTTTGGATGGCACAAATAAATTTAACCATTTAATTTTTTTTATAAACATTTTATTTATAAATAAAAGAACTTTAAATTTATAATAAAAAAACTTTGATTGAAAAATAATGTCTAAGAAACTTAAATAATTAAGCTGCAACTAATAAAAATTTATTATAAAAAATATAATTTATAAATAAAATAAATTTATTATTTAAATTACAAAATATTTTAACTAATGTGTAGGTATGATTTATATTTATGCAGTAGATTTGATCTATATTTGAATTGAGATTGAAAAAATTGTAAATGATTTATATTTATGTAGTAGATTTGATCTATATTTGAATTGAGATTGAAAAAATTGTAAATAATTTTGTCAAAATAGAGTTATTTATAATAATGCCATTCACAATATTTAAAAACATAATAATGTCCTCCTTTGATTGAGTACTCTTCTCACCCTTAAATTTTACAACACTCTTGGATTCTGTACCCATTAAATTTTGATGAACTTTCACTATAGGTATTTATTAACCAATCAAGTAGTGTGTGAGACTACATTGCCCAATATATTGAGTTACACATAGATTCATTGTTCGAAAATGCACCTAGTCTTTTAGCTTTGATAACAACTCAACAATGTAATGGATGGTCATCATCCCTCGCTCAACAATGTAATGAATGGTCTAAAAAAAAGGGTGGTTATTTGATTACTTCCCGTGGTATTCAACCCAACTGTTCATATTCTACAAGGGTTGGAAAAGAAAGGGACTTGAAAGAGACTTGTGGTAAGTGAATTGAATGCAAGTAGCATGTTAAATTCCTCTTAACAATGAAGTAATCCAAGCGGCTACCATAGCTCAAACGGCTAGAAACCAAACAGCTAAAAATGACGTGGCACCATCCCTCCAAACGGCTACGAAGGACTCGGCGCCTTCCCACAAATTAGCCGTTGATGTAAAAAGCTATGAGCCAGAGTTATATAATGAGGAGGTTTTTGATTATGCTATTCACAAGTTCAATTACTTTTGGATTCTCTTCTCCTCTCCAAAACTGTTTTCTAGTTCTCTGCGTTATTTTCAAACTGTGTTTTGCGTCCATACAGTCGATTTGTTTGGCCTTTGTAATGTTTTGTGGATGAAGGGAAGGGAGTTGAGCAATAATTATTTTGTAGGTTCTATTGGAACGATAAATCCTAATAAAAAATGAATGTGTCAAAAATGACTTATATCGTTCTCCTCTGGTTCACTGCATTAAGGAAGGTACCATGAGGATCCAACTGACACCACTGCAGAAATGGGAAAGCCTCTCCCAGTTTAGGACCTGCCTGAAGTTCCAGCAATTTGGCGATGCTCTCTTGCAACACCTGAGAAACAGGGGAACCAGGATCATACATGTCTGTACCCAATATCATGTTCCCCAACAAATTAACTGTGGTGTTGAAGGCAGTGTGCGCAATATTCACGCACTTCCCCTTTACGATGCCTTCAGAGATCTGATGAATAGTTTGGTGTACTTGTTTTCTTCTGAGATGTTGCAGAGCTTATATCTTCTTGACAGAAGCCAGAAGGCTTGTTTGCCCGGGTCACTGTACTTCCTGCAAGGAGGTTGTCATGGGTTTTAGAACTTCCTTTGCCATGGCAGGAGAGGAGGCTGCCAGTGTGGTTCTCATTCCAAAGGAGAGAGATATGAGAGGCCCGTATATGGAGGAAGACAGATTAGTTGGGCTTATGATTGAGGTGGAACAGATTTCCCAGTGTAACAGATCACACAACAACCTGGAAATAACGGGACGCTGAGTGAAGCTGGTTTAGCCCAACTGCAGGTAGGTTTCTTTCATAATTTTTTAGAGTCCATCTTGATTGATAATAATTTGCATCCAATTCAATCCAACTAAAATCAACCGTCCAATTCAATATGAAGGGTCTCATTCTATTTTTAATTTTTCCTTCAACGTACAAATAAGATTACAGCAGAGAATAGGGAAATCGGAGTATTCAGTGTTGCATCGAATAATTTTATTTTATTTATTAACTTTTGTCATGTTGATTTTATGTTGGTTTCTTTTGCATGTGTATCTATCAATCCAACATTGAATACATCAATCCAACGGTTACTCCCTTACATTCACATCATTCCATGTATCCATTCTGTACTTGTTAAATTAAGCCTAGGCACAAGAAGAAGAAGTGGGAAACCATCTATCCATTGAACGGAGAATTGATATTCCAATTTAATGTTATCCTCCTCTGCATCTATGTTTTTGTGTGCTTATGCTATAGATACTGGACCAAAATGGGTCATTAGCTGTACTACTCAACCATCACTGCTGCTCTTTATTTATTATCCTCTGCTTTTGTATATTTCTGTTTATCCCAAATATAAATTCAATGGGTTGCTTTCATTCATTGGATGTGATTTAGGACGATATATTTGAAACTTTAATTATGGAACAAACACTTTAAAACCTTAATTCAACTACTCCGAGCCTTTTGAACTCCAACAAAGCAAGTCAGTCCATTTCATTATATATGTTTGAAACCCTAACTCCAAAACAAATTCAACGAATCCTAGCCTTTTGAAACTCTACTGTAGTTATAAGAACTTTTCATTACTTTTGAATCATCTATCATGCCTCTCAAGCTCTGTAACCGCATAGAGTTGTTGATTATTTCGAGCCTAATAGGTTTGGTGAATTTAGCGTTTCATTACTTTAATACACTAAAGCCGCATAATATTATGTCTTAAACTTTTATGTTAAATATGTTAAATAACGTGTCTTAACTCAGCTATAGATGCAGATGTTATAAATACGTTATTCTAAAGGAAACTTAATCCGTTCTTTCAGTTTTCGCTAGGTTAATTTATTTAACCTTCTTGTAATGGTTAGTTTTACTAGAGTAGTTTTTGCTTATTTAGCTAAATTCATTACTGGAGTTTTGAATTAGTTTTATGACAGTTGTTTTTGTTTATTTATTATTATTCTATTTATTCATTGAAGTAATTTATATACGTGAAAGTTTTTGGTTTTATTTATATTGGTTTAGGATCTTTATGGTTATGTGAGTTCTCTTTCTCAATTAAAAAAAAATGTTTTCTAATCTTTTTCATTTAAAAATATATTTTTCATTTATACCTGATAACTTAGGTTACATTTTGTTTTTACATTATTACTGTACGTAGGTTCAATGTATTTTAAATTGTATATTTATATTTTAAATAATTTTTGTTATATTTAAAATTCTATTTATATTTTTATAATATTGTTTAGTTTAATATTTTTTTTAAATAATTTATTATTTTTATTATTTTATGTGTTATTTAAGTTCACACTATATTTTATTAATGGTACAATGTACTATGGTATATTTCTTTTATTAAAATGACATAATGTATAAAGAAAAATGTTTAAATTAAGTTAGGATAGGCTACTCTAGGCTAGAGTAGGTTAGGTTAGAGTTGGCTAGGGTAGGCTAGAGTAGGGTAGGGTAGGTTACGTTAGAGTACTTTAGGCTAAAGTAGGTTAGGCTAGACTAGAGTAGGCTAGAGTAGGGTTGGTTAGGCTAGGTTAGGCTAGGCTAGTGTAGGTTAGACTAGGTTATGCTAGGCTAGAGTAGGCTAGCCTAAAGTAGGCTAGGGTAGGCCAGAGTAGGCTATGCTATGCTAGGCTAGGCTAGACTAGACTACACTAGGCTAGGATAGAGTAGGCTAGGTTAGGCGAGAGTAGGCTAGGTTAGGCTAGAGTAGGCTAGGCTAGGCGAGGTTCGATTGTGCTAGAGTAGGCTAGGCTAGAGTAGGCTAGAGTAGAGTAGGTTAGAGTAGGTTAGGCTAGTCTAAATTAGGCTAGGCTAGGCTACATTAGGCTAGGCTAGAGTAGGTTAGGTTAGCTTAGTTAGGCTAGGCTAGGGTGGGTTAGGAGAGGTTAGGTTAAACAAGGATTAGGCTAGGCTAAGTTAGGCTAGGCTAGGAGTAGGTTAGACTAGAGCTGGCTAGGGTAGGCTAGAGTAGGTTGAGCTAGAGTAGGGTAGGTTATGCTAGGCTATAGTAGGTTAGCTTAGAGTAGGTTAGGCTAGGTTAGGTTAGGCTATGCTAGGCTAGGCTAGAGTAGGCTAGGCTATAGTAGGCTAGGATAGACTGGGCTAGATTAGGCTAGACTAGGCTACATTAGAGTAGGTTAGGCTAGGCTATGCTAGAGTAGGTTAGGCTAGATTAAGCTAGGTTAGAGTAGGTTAGGCTCGGTTAGTCTAGGCTAGAGTAGACTAGGCAAGGCTAGGATAGAGTGCGCTAGGCTAGGTTATAGTAGACTAGTATAGGCTAAGCTAGGTTAGAGTAGGCTAGAGTAGGCTAGAGTAGGCTAGGCTAGGTTAGACTAGGCTAGGCTAGGCTATATTATGCTAGAGTAGGCTAGGCTAGAGAAACTTAGGTTAGGCTAGAGTAGGTTAGGCTAGGTTAGGTTAGGTTTGGCTAGGCTAGGCTAGAGTAGGCTACAGTAGGCTAGATAAGGCTAGAGTAAGCTAGGTTAGGTTAGACTAGGCTAGGCTAGGCTATAGTAGGCTAGAGTACGCTATAGTAGGCTAGAGAATAGTAGACTAGAGTAGGTTAGGTTAGTTAGGCTAGGATAGGCTACATTAGGCTAGGATAGGCTACATTAGGCTAGGCTAGAGTAGGTTAGACTAGGTTAGGTGAAGCTAGAATAGGCTAGGCTAGGATAGGGTAGGATGGAGTAGCCTAGGCTAGTATACACTAGGCCACAATAGGCTACAAAATGGTAGGCTTGGCTAGGTTAGGTTATGCTAGGGTAGAGAGGGCTAGACTAGGGTAGGCTAGAGTAGGTTAGAGTAGAGTAGGGTAGGCAAGGCTAGGCTAGAGTCGGGTAGAGTAGGCTAGAGTAGGCTACAGTAGGAAAAGCTAGCGTATGTTACGCTAGAGTAGGCTAGACTAGAGTAGACTAGAGTAAGCTAGAGTTAGCTAGGCTAGGCTAAGGTAGATTAGGTTAGAGTGGGCTATTGTAGGCTAGATTAGAGCAGGTTGGCCTAGAGTAGACTATAGTAGGATGGAATAGGCTAGGCGAGACTAGAGTAGGCTACGCTAGGCTAGACTAGTGTAGAGTAGTTTAGGTTATTTTAGGGTAAGTGGGCTATGTTAGAGTAGCCTAAGATCAGCTAGGCAAGGTTAGGCTTAAGTAGGTTAGGCTAGAGTAGGCTAAGATAGAGTAGGCTAGGCTAGGTTAGGCTAGGCTAGGCTAGGCTCGGCTAGAGTAGGTTGGGATTGAGTAGGCTAGGCTAGGCTAGTTTAGACTAGAGTAGGCTAGGCTAGGCTAGAGTAGGCTAGGCTAGGCTAGTTTAGACTAGAGTAGCCTAGGCTAGGCTAGAGTAGGCTAGGCTAGGATAGGCTAGGTTAGGATACAATATGTTAGGTTAGGGTAGGTTAGGCTAGGCTAGAGTAGGTTAGGTGAGAGGAGGTTAGTCTTGGTTAGAATAGGTTAGGGTAGGCTAGAGTAGGGTAGGTTAGAGTAGGTTAGCCTAGGCTAGAGTAGGCTAGGTTAGGTTATAGTAGGCAATGCTAGAGTAGACTAGGTTACGCTATAGTAGGCTAGGCTAGAGTAGGTTAGGCTAGGATAAATTAGGCTAGGCTAGGCTAGGCTAGGCTAGGTTAGGCTAGAATAGGTTAGGTTAGGCTAGGTTAGGCTAGAGTAGGTTAGGCTCATTTGGGTTAGGCTAAATAGGCTAGGCTAGGATAGAGTATGCTAGGCTAGTGTAGGCTATGCTAGAGTAGGAAAGGATAGGCTAGGCTAAGTTAGGTAGGGAGGGCTAGGCTAGAGTAGGCTAGAGTAGAGCAGGCTAGCCTAGAGTACAATAGAGTAGGCTAGAGTAAGCTAGAGTAGGCTAGGCTACACTAGGCTAGGCTACACTAGGCTAGAGTATTCTAGGATAGGCTAGACTAGAGTAGGCTAGAGTCGGCTAGGATATAGTAGGTTAGAGGAGGCTAGAGTAGGCTAGGCTAGAGTACGTTAAAATATGCAAGGCTATAGTAGGATACAGTAGGCTAGGCCATGCTAAAGTAGGCTAGGCTAAGCAAGGCTAGAGTAAGCTAGGCTAAGCAAGGCTAGAGTAAGCTAGACTAGGCTAAGGTAGGATGGGATATAGTAGGTTTGGATAGAGTAGCCCAGGCTAGAGTAGGCTAGATGAGGCTAGGCTAGAGTAGGCTAGGTGAGGTTAGGCTAGAGTAGGTTACACTAGAGTAGGCTAGGCTAGAGTAGGCTAGAGTATGCTAATATACAGTAGGCTAGAAAAGCCTAGAGTAGGTTGGGCTAGAGTATGCTAGAGTAGGCTAGGCTAGAGTAGGCTAGGCCATGTTAGAGTTGGTGTTATGAAACTAGCTCAAGAAAAGATAGAAAAGATAGATCAACGCCTTAGAATTCAGCCTCTTCGAGGGGGCAACCTCCTTTACATTACATAAATGAACAATTCTTGGATGATTCAAATGACAAAACCTCCTTTCTATATATAGGAGTCTAAGGAGTCACAATATAACCCAACCGACCTAACAATAATAATATAAAGCCACAAAAATAAGAATAGAGGGATTCTATGGGGCACAGTAATAACAATATGGGGATAAAAGGGCACAACAATATTAATAAGGAGTACAACTACAATAGTAATGGGGTAATCACTAGTATTATAGGGACCCAACATGCCGCTCTCCTTCAAAAAAGTGTTGTCCTCAATGCTTGAGAAGTTCTAGATGCTTCTGTATAAAATTCTCATCCTTCCATGTGGAATCTTCAGCGGATAAGTTCTTCCACTTGATAAGATACTCTGGAATTGATTGATTTCATAACTGTTGAGTTCTTGTTTCTGCGACTGCTTCCAGTTCTAATATAATTTTTCCTTCCTCGTCAAGTTTTGGAAATATTGTTTGAACTGGGAGCTTGTCGCTGTTACACAGTAATTTGTCACTGTCTCCCTGCCAGTCTTCCTACTGTGTCATGAGACCAAATTCATCATGCTCATGCTCTCTAATGTGTCCAAGTGACCCACCTTGCCAAAGTTTCCTCTATCATCGCGACTGTTTTAGAAATAAACACGTTGATGAGCGCTCCTAAACAGACTCAATGCGCTGCCAGCATGGAAGCACACGCCTTTCTCGCGCTGGTCGAATTTCATGTGACAGCGCGCTGATCTTTATGTATTATCACGCTGGTATGACTTTCCTTGTTGTTCAGCAGCGATGCCAGCGCTCCAGTGTAGTTATGCACCCGCGATGATCCAGTTTAGGCGAATTTGTTCTAACAGTCGGCCTTCCAGATGACTCCAGGCCTGGTTGTTGGCCTTGTAAATGTCGCCTTCCCTTCTCTGGCATGTTTGTTTTGTCATTTGAGCCACCTTCCTTGGAGATAAGCTTATCCTCACACCATTCATGGAGACTCCTTCTCCTATTTAAGTCTCCACCATTGCCATGAGCTGCTAGTTTGGAATTGATTGTGTTTAGAGCATTGCTGATAGTGTGTAAGCTTGATAGGCAGCTGATGTGATAATTGTGGGATTGCTTTAGTGCTTAAGGAAGGTTGTGAAGTGTTTCCATCTTGTATAAACTTGTGTGAGAGAGAGAGTTGTCTTGAGGTATCTACTTTCAAGGGTGAATGCTTGAAGGACTTGCTGGCTGGACCCAACCAAAGGAGGATTTGACGTCAGAACTTGGTTGTATTCTCTTTTGTTTCATTAATAAGATAAACGACTATCATTATGGTTCCACTCATGTATCTTTGATTATGGTGTTTGAGTTGTATCTTTTCTGACCGGTACATAGTTGCATTTCCCGGATTTTATGCTTGTATTTGTCTTGTCCTTTGCTTGTGCAGGTGTATGTTCACGGAGATCGTGAGGAGCGCGACTAGCTGAAGCGAAAGAACGGAAGCAATAACCCTTCCACAAATATAAGCGTTGGATTCGAGGTAGGCTCTCATCTTGGCCTTTATTTTGCAATTAGGAACCTGCCTGTTAGCGTGCTTGATTGTTGCTAGACCTCAGTTAGGCTAGAGGGATCGCCTTTGTCCGCAGAGGGGATTTACCTACCCAACAATTTGGCGACTCCGCTGGGAATCACTTTACCTTGTTGTTTGAAATGTAAGCTTTAGACAGAGCCTGAAGCATGGCCAGTTAGCCTTCGAAACACTATTGCTCTGCATTAGCGAAGTAGATCAAAGCCATTTCAGTCAATCTCTGGTTTTGTTTACAAATTGAACAACTTGGAGCTAGTTGTTGTCCTGTTCTTGTCCATTTTGTCCTTGAATTGAATTCTTGCTCTCTTTTCTAAGTTTGGGGATTAGTTCTCTGCTTTTGGGTTTCCTGGGTCGGTCTGGGAAGTGCCTTTATTGTTTCAAGAGTGCTTGCCTTGGTTTGGGAGTTCTTGGCTTGATTGTGGTCATTTTTTGGCTTCATCGTGGTTTTTCATAAAACAGTTGTGTTGCCATCGCCTAGCCTTTTCTATGATTTCTTAATCATCGCGTAAATACACCACACAGTCGCGACGGTTCTGCAAATCGAACCATCGCGGTTAACTCGTGTTCTTCCGCACTGACATCGCCTTGTTGCTACACATAGGTTTTTATCAGTGCCCTGTTACTCTGTTCTACCCGCGCTGATTCCTGTAGAATTGAATTTTTTCAATTCCACCTCTTGAATCTATTGGTCTTGCTATCCCCTGCCTTTTCCACTTGGTTCATGACTTGATTTTTTATTGTTTAAAGATTGAAGCACTTCTTTGCGAGTTTTGTTGAAGCGAATCTCATTTTTTGCTTTGTGACCTAGTTTTATTGCTTCAACTTTGTTGGATCAGCTTTGCTTGGTTACTTGTTTACAAAGGTTCGTTTACTGCTTGCTTTTTGTTTAATTTAACCTTCCTCTTTGCTTACTTTTGCTTGGTTGTTTAAGTGATTGTTGTTGAATCAATTTTAACATTGTTTCGATTTCTTTTCACTACCCGGGCACGGATTACAGTTGTTTGGGGTCAATCGGTTCTTTTCCACATTTGTTTGCTATTATTTCTCAAAAACTCTTTAGTGCATTTTGTCATTGCTGAAAAAGAAAATCTCTTTTTCTTTGTGATAGTTAATGAAAATTAGAGCTTTTCATTTTGATTAGTGGATTAGTAATCTTAAAGAAAAGTTTAGTGATTTCCATTAGCTGCATTAGGGAAATTCTTTGTTGATTGTGTTCGTTTCGTTTGTATGAAAGCTTTTTAAACCCTTTTGTAATTAGCGTTCATCGAATGAAATGACCTATTTTGGCATATAGAGTGCATTTAAGGATTTTGAGGAATTACATACGGTAGGACCTGAAAACCGAAACGTAACTCAAGATCAACTTTAAAATAAATTGAATGAACTTAAAAACGCATTGGAACATAACGCTCACATTCTAGAGGTCTAGGCTAGAGACATGCTCCAGCATCGTTAAACCTAGTCACTTTTGTTCTCACATTAAGGTTGGGTGATTCCTCCTTGTGTGATTCAACTGTGGTCTAGTACGGACTTCTGCTCCCATGTACCGTCGCGTATATATGGGGAGACTCCATTAGGTTATCATCCTTGATCCATAGGAAGCTGTGTCTGCCGCCTTACAGCCCGTAACGCACCGAACACGGCATTCGGGAAGATTGACTGTCGTACAGAAAGTCCTTGGCTTTCATATGATCGCTAAGGTGTATATGCAGTTTTATAGACTGTCTGGTAAACCCCTTTCCTAGTTTCTCCAGAGCAGTCACTTTTTGATCCTTTTCGGACTCCTTAAAAGAAAAGGCTCTATTGAGCATTTGTCACTTTGGGCTCATTAAATATTCGAAGGCGACTGGAGTCATCTTTTGTCCTTTTCTCGACTCTTAAAACATGAAAATGTCAAGTTGTGTCCTAATGTCTTAAAAATTTATTCGACCATGATTACATTTACCTTGTTAGATCTTGTTTGCGCTAGTTTTGAGTAGGGTCTTTTATCGTTAGCTTGTCTAGGATTTTTGTTTTATCATCCTGGCATATCCATCGATCCCGTCTCCCATCCCAAGTGACCACGGGTCTCCTTCTTCTGCTGCCCCTGAGACACCGGTTTGTGGTGACACTTTCCCTATTGTTCCGAGTGTCCAACCGTTGAACTCTCGTGCTCCAGAGGACGAGCTTTACGACTTGTTTTGGAACCATGTTTGGGAGCCTTCTGAAGAGGATTTTCCCTCTACTCTTGTTGGTGTTTCATCCCGGATGGCTTCTTCCAACATGGAGGATACATCTCCTGTATCAAGTGGAACACCCGTTATATCGAGTATTGATAGTCCCATCCTGGCTACATCCCCGGTTATCTCTACACCCTACACTATCACACCTCTCGGTATCACAGTGCCGGCACGGTATAGATCTCTAAGGGATGTTATGGGCTCTGCGAGTTCCTCTTCTATGTGGGATAATAACATTGTCCCTACTATGGGACCATTTGTTTCCCAAGTTCACCATATTGCTGTTACATCAGTTCCAACCAATCCGACCGTTTGTGTTGCGTCATCAACTCCAGTTGCTAGTGCCGTTACAGCATCTTCTGTTGTGACTTCTGTTGCCGGCCCATCTTGAGGCCCGGTACAAAGTGGTCCATCGGCACATACTGCTAGAGTTTTCCATCCCGCAAGTGGTGCCCCGCCTCTTTCTAATGCTATTTCGGTAGGGGGGTGTATTCCAAATACTTGCATGCTGTCCAGAACCTGGGCGGGAAAGGCCCCTATTATGATCCTGTCAATCATTATTTGTATACCTCCTTGCCAACTAAGCCTGTTTTTGAGGGTACAGTCCCGTTGAATGTGGCTTGGGGTACCACTGGTTATGGTGGTGGCCAATTCCGTCCAGGTCAAGGACAGCCATCCCAAGGACCACCCTACCAGGGTCAACCATCCTACTCACAGCCTAATCATAGGCAGCAGTATTATGGCCAGAACTATCCAGGTCAACCTAGAGGCTCGCAAGGACAACCCTATTAGGGACAACCTTTGGCCTCTGGTGGTCTGTCTTATACATATCTTAGGCAACCTTCAGGAAACTCGGGGCAACCTTATGCTCAACAAGGACAACCTGGGCCCCAGCAGGGATACTTCGGGTCAACCCTATGGGAACCCAGGGCAACCTTACGCGTAGCAAGGACAACCCGGAAACTAACAAGGTTACCCTTCTGGGCAAGGTGGCCAGCCCTACGCACAACAAGGCTGGCCCACTGCTCAGCCTAGTCAGCCATTCGGTCTATAAGGACAACCTTCGGTTGCGCGATGACGGCCAAACGCCCAGTAAGCTCAACCTTCTGGGCAAGTAGGTCTGTCTCAGATCCAACCAGGACAACCTTCCAGCCAGATGGCCCAACCTCACTCTTCGCAAGGATATCTTTCTGGAGTGGCTCAACTAGGCATGCAGATGGTTCCTGTTTCTCAGGCTCAACCCAGTTACCAACCCCAGAATCAAGCTGGTCTCCAGTCACAAGGTGGGTACCAATCCCAACCTTCTTATCAGATGCCGCCTGGTTCCCAGGCTCAATACGGAGCCTAGCAACCTTATGGATACCAGCAACCCCAGGGGCAAAATCAAATTGCCCCGTATCAAAATTACCAACAGCTGCAGGCCAACCCTTATCAAAATTATCAACAACCTGCAAGGCAGTATGGTAAACAATGGGGCGCTGGGGGGCAGAACCAGTATCAACCATCTAGTTCCGGATATAACCCTTATGGACAAAATTCTTATGGACAGGGTCCTTTTGGACCTGGTCCATCTGGACAAGGTCAGTGGGGGAAACCAGCAACTGGATGGAATTCTGGCCCTACCTCGTATCCACAGATGTCCTTCAACCCGCAGCTACCATTTCTAGCGACGTTGGAACTGCCTGATGTGTCGAAATTAAAAAAATGATCCCATTCTGCATAATCCACAATGGCCACCAGATCCAACTAAAATACCTGGCGACTCTCCCAAATTCGACGACAAGGCCAGAGAGGATCCTCAAGCCCATGTATTGACGTATCACCTATGGTCTTCATCTAATTCATGGCTTGATGATTCGATTCGACTTCGCCTCTTCCAAAGGACTCTCACCGACTCTGCCGCTAAATGGTATATTGAATTGACCCGTAATTCTTTTCAAGACTTTAGTTCATTAGCTATGGCATTCCTTACTCACTTTCAACTACCCATTCGGTATGAGACAGGGACCCACCTCCTTACGTCTCTTAAGCAGGATACAGCTACGCACATCTCTGATCATATACATGAATGGAGAAGGCATCGCCGGTTGATCAAGTTTTGGATTCCTGATCAACTCCTCACCAATTGGTTTATGACTTCCTTTGTCCCTAAGATTGCACGGGACATTTCTATGGGAGCCTGTGTGACTGAAGAGCAAGAAATCGCACGTGCTCAGTACCTGGACTTAGTTTACTCTCAGTCAGGTACCTTGTATGAGTATTTGCCAGATGCCCCGAGACCCGGTACATCCAAGGCTTCGCCGAAGCCATCTATCGATGGAGTTATTGGCTCTGTGAACCTGGCCTCTAAAAAATCATCTTCAAACCCTGGGAAGCAAAAGTTAGGTGCTTCTAACAAAAACACTTCTCAGGGTGGTTCAAATTCTGGAAGTACTTCCGAGGTCAACGCGGTTCAATCCACCACGGCGAGTAAGGCCTTGAAAGGAAAGAAAAAGGGGAAAGGAAAAAAATAAATCTGAACAACCTAAACAGGAGTCCTCCAAACCTCCGTCCGATGAAGGAGCTAAGCGCAAACCCAAATATCATTGTCTCATTTGCAAGGAGGATCACTACACTAAGGACTGCCCAAGGCGGTCCGAAGTTAGTCGTTTGTTGAAGGATGCTCCTGGGATTCCTGCGGTTCTTAAAGAACCTTTCCCCTCTCAAGAGACTCAAATGGTGGCAGATCCATATTCTTCTCCCTTTGGTTCCCAAGTCTTCATGGCTGGATCCATTCCCGTTCATGTAACGACTCGAGCAAAGGAGTATCCGTCGTCCGCCGGAAAGGAGCCCGAGGTTCCCTCAAGTGCTCCTTCGTCCAGTTCTGGTCCGCTCCATATTGGGAGACCAAGTACTAAGATGACCACCCAAGCCCCTCCCAAAGGAGTACTCAGGATATCATCTTACAACCCAAATGCTCGTGCTACCTAGCACTATAGCATAGTTGAGGACTTATCACAGGCTCCATCGGCTATGTCTGCCTTAGAAGTTCTCCAGAGCTGCCCCCCTCAGAGGAAGTCTTGTTGCGTATTACAACAGTGATCTCTGATTGCAACCCCATGACCTATATTCTGTCACGACAATTGCTGGGGGGCAAATACTCGAAGTGGATAGTCATCCTCCAAGAGTTCGACTTGGAATTTACTGTTGCGAAGTCTAAGAAATCACTTGTCTTTGCCGAGTTCTTGTGTTCTTTGCCATCTTCTACTACCTCCTCTCAGTTAGAGGATTCCATTCCAGATGAACCTCTCTTCCTTATCAGCACCCTCGATCCCTGGTATGGGGATATAATTGTCTACTTGCAGATGTCCTCTTTCCGTCCCGAGACCTCTAAGGATGCTCGTCGATAGATCCGACATCAAGCCCAACCATATCGCATCGTTGGGGACACCCTGTACCGGCTCAGTGTCGATTCTTTTCTTCGCCGATGCTTGACATTCGAAGAAGCCGCGAGAGTTCTCAATGACTGCCACTCTGGCGCTTGTGGTGGTCACATGTCTGGATATGCCACTGCACAAAAAATCCTCTGTGCTGGCTATTTCTGGCCCTCCATTTTCAAGGATTGCATTCTTGCCGTCCATTCCTATCATGAGTGCCAGATTTACCAACAGAAGATGCGTGCACCCCCTGCCCCATTGCACCCCGTTGTAACCGCCAGCCCCTTTGCCAAATGGGGCATCGATTATGTGACCTATAACCCTCGCTCGGCCAGGGGGCATGGGTACATCATCATTGCTGTAGATTATTTTACGAAATGGGCCGAGGCAATGCCTACATTGTCAGAAGACGGTCACACCGCGGTGCAGTTCTTGTTTAATCATGTTATTTTGTGGTTCGGAGTACCCCAAGCCATCGTCACTGATCACGGAAAACATTTTCGTAATAATATGATGACCGAATTAACAACCCAGTTGGGTCTTAGGCATGATAGTTCGACTCCGTACTATCCTCAGGCAAACGGTCAAGTAGAAGCCGTGAACAAGGTTTTGGTCATGATGCTTCAAAGAACTGTTGGCATGCATAAGTCCAATTGGCATCTAATGTTGTTCTCTGCTTTGTGGGCCTACCATACCTCCGTGAAGGACGCCACCGGTTTCACTCCTTTTCAGTTAGTTTATGGACTGGAGGTGACCCTTCATACTGAGTGTGATATTCCTTCGTTGAAGACAGCTGTCGAGTTACTCCCTGATACTACTCTAGTAGAAGAGCGACTTCCTTACTTACAACGGCTGGATGAGGCTCGTCGTCTAGCTTGCCTAGCTATTGAAGCTCAGAAGAAGCGAGTGAAAACTCACTTCGATAACGCTGTTAACCCCCGCTCTTTCATTGAGGGAGATCTAGTACTGCTCTATGATCAAGCTAACGATAAGCTGGGGGCAGGAAAACTTGAGCCTATGTGGCATGGGCCCTATATTGTGAAAAGAGTTTTACAAAAAGGTGCCTATGAGCTTATAGATTATGAAGGTAATCCCCTGGATAGGCCCCGAAATGGGCTTTATCTCAAAAAATATTATGCATGAGTCTAGGCACTCTCTATTTTTGTACATACGTATACTTTTAGCAGTGTGTTGTGTGTGTGTGTTTATTTAGTTATTATTTCAGTATGTCGGCATGATTGCCGCTTATTGTGTCTTTTTCTTCTTGAACAGATGTCTGAATTGCCTTACGTTGGTTTCGTTGATGGTGCTTCCCGCAGTACTCGCAACTTGTCATCTGCGGCATGGGTGATCTACGATCCTCATGGTGAGTTAGTAGATATTCAAGGGGTGTGTCTGGGTTGT